>JAPKLX010000012.1:337843-351041 GCA_026898415.1 Leonotis leonurus
GGAGGTATTGGAATCTGAATCAAAACACTTAAAAATATTTCCCAACAGAAAATAACTTTGTTATATCATAAACGAGTTAGGTAGTGAGTGTCATTACATACTTGCGTGTAGCTTTGTATTCCATGTTTTTCTTAAAATATTAATTTTGACAAATATGTAATCCGATTTGAGTTCTAATTGATAATGAAACAAATAATGCAATTATATATTTATATATATATATAATCATATAAATATTAAGGGTCCATTTATTTAACTTCTTCTTATAGGCACTATTCTTTTGTTTGATATATTGTCAATATATAATAATTCTCAAATAAGGGAAAAAAATTACGTGTACTAATACTTTTTCAAATTATTAATTATTAATATAAATAATAATTAATACCATACCTTGAACACTAAACATCATTTTTAATAGTAATTTAATATGGGTATTAATATTTAATTTGAAAAAAAAAAATTTCCTTAATTTTGGATCAAGAGAAGTGCGAGTTTTACATTTATGTTTTTGTTTACAAATTACAAAACCCTATAAGACCAATGAATTTAATAAACAATTAATGTTTCTCTTTTTAAACTTAAATATCTAATGGGCCACACTCTTAATGGGATTTCATAATTATATTATTTGACTAATCTTTATGTTGAAACCTTTTGCAACCACACTCAAATATGCAAGAAAATGGCACTATATTGTGCTATAAGCCTCTAAGTAAAGTCCCATAATTCAATAATAAGATTTTGTTAAATAAATAAATAAAATATTACTAAGTAGTGTATTTTAGAACAAAAAACACATTGAAAGAATGATACTACAAATTATATAGGAGTATATTGTACTTGGAAAAAAAGTTTGAAAATAATAAATGTTTTGAAAATAATTTCAGTCTACAAAAGAATAAGAATAAAGAAAAGGACAATTTTGGTAGTCAATTTAGTAATTATTCAATATTAAAAAAAGTATAACTTTATAATATATTAACTATTTCGATAGTGAAAGTTTGTTTTTTAGTAAATCATAGGCTACATCTTATTTACATGTAACAACAAAAATAAATTCCAACAATTTTGATCCAAAGCATAGATTACAATCATAAAAACAAAATCCGGTTCATCTCTTATTTCATTAAATCAATGATATAAAATTTTCTCAACAATATAATCATTTATCAATCTCAACAATATAATCATTTATCCATTTTTCGAACGAACTTTGATCGATTCGATTTTGATATGGGCTATAGACCAACGAATGATCGAGTCATTGACAAGTCAGACACATCCAAGGACCTCTCGTCCTCCTCCCTAATCGCGCCGAGGGCGAGCGCCACTTGTCGCATGTTTGGTCGTGCCTCAATAGACTTGGCGACACACCTAATCGCAATTTGTAGCAAATTCACCATCCTCTCCTCGTTGATGCCCTCTCGTATGAGGTTCTTGTCGAACACCTCCACAGTCCACTCCTCCCTCACCACGGCCACCACCCAACTCGCGAGGTCCAACCCCTCGTTGAGCGGTGCCCTCCCTGTGAGCAGCTCCAGGAGGACTACGCCAAAGGCATATGTGTCTGTCTTGAAGATGACCTTGTAGTCCTCCTGGGCTGCTTCGAGAGCTCCGTTGGCAAGAATGCCGACTTTCGGCTCTTGACCCTCCACCAGCATCAGTCCATACTCGCTGATGCTGGTCTCCATGTTCTTGTTGAACAAAATGTTTGAGGATTTGAGGTTCCCGTGGGGGACTCGATCATACTGCAACTCGTCGTGCATATAGGCCAACGTGTCGGCTATAGTCACAGCAATCGAGAGCCTAGTGCTCCAATCCAATGGATGCTTCTTTCCATCCCCTGACAAAATCAAAACCATCAAAGGAAATATGAGAACATGGATATTATAGCTTATATCAATTCGAATATTCTATTGTCTAATTATGTAACATTTTTTAAATTCGAACTCTGCCTTAAGGTGTCTCTAGTCTAAATTGAGTATCAGTAGCAGGTTAATGTCCGATGTCATAAGTTTTCAGGTTTTCAGTTCGAATTCTCCGTGAAATAGTCTTATAATTTAATTTAATGTAATAACTTAAAAAAATAAAAGCATTACCATTAGCATGAATGTGCCTAAAGAGGCTGCCATTCTCTTGAAACTCATACACAATGAGCTTCTCCTGCCCTGAGCTGTAGTAAGCCACCGCTGGCAACACATTCCGGTGCTTGACCTGGCTGAGCCGCCTCATCCTCTGCCGGAACTCGCCGCTGGAAATCGGCCAATCTTTGACCCTCTTCACCGCAAGCACCATCCCATGATCCTCACACGCCACCTTGTACACACTCCCATGGCTCCCCCTCCCCAGCAGCTCCGCCGGCGCCTTCAGCAAGTCCTCGAACCTCATCCCGTTCACCTCCGGGCTCGTTAGCACGATCACCGACGCCGACACGTCCGCGCTCTCCGCAGAGGCTGCTGCGGACGAGTACTCGTACTTGTTCCCCTTGCCCTTGTTAGCCTTCAGTTCTACCGTGGAGAAGCTAGGCTTCATCATGCTCTCGTCCACGGCCACATTATGATCGACGTTGCCCTCGGTTTCGGCTCGTTCTCGCCTCGTTTTTCTCTTTTTTCTCAGGTAGAGAAGGATGAGGAGCACACCAACAAAAGCTAGCACCACATAGCCTATGTACATTAGTAGTTGCTTATTAGTGACCCCTTTTCCCTTTTGTGGTGGTGTGGAATCTGTTGTGTTCGATGCATTAGGAGCCGACTCCGCATCCATTGCCGAGGAGCAATTCCTCGGCAACGGAAGTCCACAGAGCTCGGGATTGTCCAAAAAACCGCTCAAGGGCAATCCACGGGCTCCAAACGGGATCGGGCCGGTTAGATTATTGCTCGACACGTTAAACTCCGAGAAACTAGAGTAATTGAGGTCCGGTACCGGTCCCGAGAAGTCGTTCTCCTCTGCCCGAAACACACTTAACCTAGGCATCCTTGCCATATCAGGCAAGGAGCCAGAAATCATGTTCCTAGACAGGTCGAGAGATTCAAGATTAGGCAGACCAACGACCGAATCCTGAATCTCTCCTCCTGAGAACTGGTTCGAGCTTAGGTCGAGACGCCTGAGCTCGGAACAGTTCCTGAGGGCCACGAGGTTCTCCCCGCGGACTCTGTTCCCGGCCACGTCTATGACCAGGAGGGCCACGGCCAGGGAGCGGAGTCCGCATAGGGGGCTCGGGTCGAAGACGCCAGCGAAGCCGACGCTGTTGAGGCTGATCTTCTGCACGCGCAGAAGAGCGGCGTCGCACGTGATGCCGCTCCACCGATCATGGCAAGGATCGGAGGAGGAGTTCCAGCCGTGGCCGGGGGTGGAGACGGAATGGTTGTTGGTGAGTTGGGAGAAGAACTGAAGCAGAGTATCTCTTACTAAATTCTCCTCGGATTTGGCCGAGTGGAGGAGGAGGAGGAGGAGGAGGGGAATTATCAAGTTTAGGATGGGAAATTTCTTCATGCTGTGATGAGAAGAAGCCTATTTTTGGAAAGATGGAGAATGAAGGAATTTAGAGAAATGATGAAGATGATAGCATTGAACGGAGTTTGCAAAGTTTAATACTATAATTTGAACAAAGTCTGATTTAGTAATAGTAGTCCTCATGCAGACAAAAGATTAAGGTGCCGGCGAGAGAATCTTGAATGATTCTTGTTCAATTCTCAAAGTGAACAAGTACGACAATGACGTCTTCGGCAGCATTTCTAGGCCCCTTAACTGTCAAAACTTTATTTTATTTCCTTTTAATTTAATTTAATATATAAAATTTTATGTATTTATAATTTTTTATAAATAATTATAAAAAATATTATATTGAAAGTTTAGCATTTACACTAAATTAACCCCATTAATTATTATGATTCTTTCTCGGTTTATTATGATCTTTATGCTCTTCTTTTCTTCATATAAACTTGTCAAACTTTTATCATGTTCATGTATCTATCAATTTTAATTAGATAGGAATATATCACATTATCAATCTTCAACAAAAAAACACAAACATGGGACAAATTATTGACACAAACACAATCCGGAGAAGGCATCTTTCCACCTGCATATGTTCAAATCAGCATCTCTTTCACAAACGAAACGACATAGTTTTAAAACGACTTTTACACCGTAGATTGGAAGAGACTAAAGCCAACATCAGGCAGTAATATATAAGCCTGATTGTGCAAGCATTACATGAACTTCAGCTGTAAAAAGTAGAATGTGAAACTGACTTATTACTACAGAGGGGAGAGGGATGTTTTCATATTACCTACTCTTGTCACTAAAGTTGCTGCTGCCTTCTAAAGTTCTCCTCGTGTACATAGAAATTTTAACAAAATTAATGGGATCACCCGGGTTTCGCGCCTAAGGATCCGCCTCATCCTCGCTCTGGCTCCACCCGTCGCTGTCATCGCTTACATCCTTGTTGCTTCCGCTGTTGTCGTCATGCTTCTTCTTTGCGTAGCGCTGGCAGTACTCTGGATCGAAGAAGACGGGGTGCCACACACATCAAAGTTGTATTAAAAGGATTCATAAAGAAGAAGGCCTATTTTCTTTTTCTTGATTCACGATTCGAAAGAGAATAGTACTCCCTCCCTCCCCCCGTCCCATTATTTATGGGTACATTTGACCAAAATTGTGATTGTTTTATTAACTTTTTGGCCATAAATAATGGGACAGAGGGAGTACAATGTACGTACCCTTGACTGTTTGCTCGTACTGATCTTTATCTTTCATGAGTAGAGATGCGGCATCCCGGTTGAATGGATCAGACGGGTTTGGGTAGAGTAGAAGTTGGGGCAGGAAAGTCTCAAACACGTTCAGCAGATCTGTGTATTCATCATCATCAATCTATATATTCTCACACTTTGATCTGCAATCAACTGATATATTTACCAAACATTGGACTCCATGACTGTTGGATGACATCCAAGCACACGGAGCCCCACCTATCATGCAAGAAAATTGATCAAAGCTAACATGCTTATAAATATTCTTGAGGAAATGGAGAACATACAAACTTACAGCTCGTTAACATTAGGATGGAAGATTTTGTTGACAAAGAAAATGGAAGGAGACATGTAAGGATACGAATCGGGCAGTAACACTCGTACTTTCCAAACACCACCTTCATACAGACCTACATGTGAAGACAATGTAAGAAACATCCCTCCTCAAATTTCATGCGCAAGAATGGCTATAACTTGAGATCAAGATTTTTTGTATATAAGTAATCAAACTGAGGTAAAGAGGTGACATTACTTTCTTTCGGGCCGTGAAATTCCACGTTGAACTCGTTGATGCCATCGTTTATGGGCTCCACAGGGTGGCCGTTTATCATTCTACAACAAAAACATGAATATTATGTCAAAGAATCAAGAGACTATGACCTGGAAAAAGTATCAGAAAGCAGACAGCTATTATGAAGTCGATGTGATTAGGCAAGACTGAGTATTGTTGGCCAGTTCAGATTGGTGAGCATGAAATGGACACATCAAAAGAGAATCTGGGGTATATGCACTTACAATTTCATAACATCTATATCACGCCTCTTGCTGGGAGAAGACATTTATCCTTAGAGCTATCGTTGCACTGCCAGCTAACAAGGAACACAGTGATAGGAGCTAAGATAGTTTTCTTTATCTCAGCTTCAACAAAGAAATGTAAAGAGGAATGAAAAGAATGCAAAATTTTCCAACAAAATTGAAATTTCCAGAAACTCAGTGTCATCATTCTTGACCTATATAACAATTCCTATAACATTGTTCTTTTTTTTAAGTGGCAACCTTCCACTTGCAAATTCAATGAAGGGAACACTCCAAATTAGTTAGTTTCTTACTTTTAAAAGGTTAAAATCTCAAATGAGTGATTAAGTTACATCCACATCCTTCAATCACCGTCCAAAAAGCTAACATCATCAACCAAAACAAAAAGGGGGCAAAACGACTCGATCCAACATCCAACTAGCCATCACAAAACGTGAAATTAGCAAAATCAGAAGAGCCCACATCGCCATAACAACATAAAAAGCATTCCCAATGATCAAGAACCCCACAAGCCTAAACCATCTCCTCTCAACCGATTAGGAACGATAAATTACCATCAATTAGCAAAGAAATAAACACTCGTAACTAACCCAGAAATTAGACGAAACAATTGGGATCAGTAGATCAAGAAAGCCAGTTAAGATAATACAACATGAATGTTAATTTCTAAAGACTGCGTTTTTATTGGGGTGGGTTAAAAATTAGTTTGAGAATTGTGTTGCTTTTAATTTAGGTGTAAGTGAAGAATTGGGCCATTAAAGCCCAACAACAACATGAGCATTTCTCTCAAATATGAGATTAAAACTCAAAAATCAAAATCTTCACTTATATGTTTAATAATTCAACATACAACAAATAATTTCAATAAGTTTATAAAATGGAACAATAAAGAAATAAAATAAAATGAAGTTGCTTTCAAAGTCGTCCACGTGGGGCCCTCCAACTCTGAAAGCACACAACTCCACACTCCACTAACATTTTCTCTTACAATAAAGTAGAATTAATATCACTACAACAACATCAACTCAGACAAAAATCTATTCTTCCAAAGCGTGTGGCGGCAACACGTCATGACCTCTGCGAAGATGGCCGGCGTCGGAGGGCGGGACTACTACTGCTACCGTGAGGTGGCGCCGTTCGCCGCCATGGTCACCATGGAGTCTCTCAACGTCGGCCTCAACACCCTCTTCAAACTCGCCGCCACCCACGGCATGAGCCGCCACGTGTTCCTCGTCTACGCCTACGGCGTCGCCGCCCTCCTCCTCCTCCCCTCCCTCTTCTTCTCCCGCCGCCGATCGTTCGCTCTTCCCTCGTTGACTTTCTCCATACTCCTCAAGATTTTCCTCCTCGGCGCCGTCGGGTGAGTGACGCCGCCGCCGATCGGAAAATTCAATTCACTTTTCTATCAATTAATTTCTAGCGTGTTAATTAGTTAATTAATGAACAAATGAAGGTATGCGTCGCAAGTAATGGGGTATACCGGCATAGATTACGGCTCTCCGACGCTAGCCTCCGCCATGAGCAACCTAGCTCCGGCCTTCACTTTCGTTCTTGCCATTATTTTCAGGTGCTTTTACTTTACTTTACTCATCTTCTTTTTCTTTTGTCTTTTTCTATATATTTATGGTTGATGTTTCTTAGGTGGTGAATTATTATTTTTTGTTATATATTTTTTATTAACAACAATTCTTATTGGTCGAAAAAGGCTACTACTATTTTGTTACAGGAAAAAAATTAATTTTTAATTTTATACTTAATTTTTAGGTGCTTTTGTCAAGCATATTAATCCTCCACGCATAGTAGTCTAGTCCCTCACAGATAAATGAAATGTAGCTTTCAACAAAAAAAGAAAAAAGAAAATTAATGAAACTTGGCTTTTTATTAACTCAAGAACAATAATTGACTTCCTATAGGGCTCATTGGTTATTTATATATATACTTGTATTGCGTGTTATGGCTTCTAAGTTATAAGTCACTCTTGGTTGATTAAAGATTTGATAATCTTTAAGTCTTGATTAATTAGTACATTTTATATAGCATGAATCTATAGGCATGTGCATGCATCCCTTAATTTGACTAGAATTAAACGTTTTTGCATAAAAAAAAATAATCGAGTAACAATTTCGTGAACGAATAGAGTAGAATAGTAACATACGCTTTTGCAGGATGGAGAAGCTCGAGTTATCAAGCACGACGACTCGGGCTAAACTAGCCGGCACCATAATCTCCATATCAGGAGCATTTGTGGTTACATTTTACAAAGGCCCAAGCATCAATGGCTCTCCCTCCGCTCCACCTTCACTACAACTAATACTCGACTCAACTCGATCCGATTGGATCATTGGGAGCTCGTTCCTCACAGTCGAGTACATGCTCGTGCCCGTTTGGTACATTCTTGTGGTAACCCTACTTCCCTCAACTTCGTGAGCATATGATTTTTACATATGCTTTTCTTGAAACTATTAAGTATGACTTGGTTGCATGTAGACACATATTATGAAAGAGTACCCTTCTGAGTTCACCATCATCTTCTTCTACACGTCTACGGTGAGCATTTTAGCTGCGATCGTGGGAGTTTTCGTGGAAAAGGACTCTACTAAATGGATGATCGGACCTAATATCGCCCTTGTCTCTATGTTGTGTTCGGTAAGTGGTGAAGTTTTCGTGATTCTTGGGGACGAGTCATCGATCTTATTACATGTTTCCCCGTTCTTGTGAACTTTTACCGTAGATTCTTAAATTCTGTTGATGCAACATGAGATGTCACATAAAAATACGTAGAGATGATCATGCATGACGTGTGTAGGGAGTTTTCAACTGTTGTATAAACAACTCGGTTCATTCGTGGGCTCTGCATTTGAGGGGACCCGTCTACGTCGCCATGTTCAAGCCTCTCTCGATCGCTATTGCTGCAGCCATGGGAGTTATAATCCTCGGCGACACCCTTTATCTTGGAAGGTAATAAATTTTTAAGACTAAGAATTAACAAACCAACCCTAGGATAGGTTAAAGCATTCCAATTTTGATTTTTCGTGATGATTTTAGTATCATTGGAGCAACAATAATAGTGATCGGATTCTACACCGTGATGTGGGGAAAATCGAAAGAGGAGTTTGGCGAGTTTCTGATTGAAACGACGTCGGACTTGGAGTCTTCTTCGGATCAAAATCAACCCTTGCTACAAAGCTACAGAATCAAGGGCTCCAACAAGTGATTATTTTACATGAAGGCCGTTTTATTATTAAAAATTCATGTTAAAGAATGGTTGTACATATTGTATAAAAGTGTAATTTCATAAGCATGGTTGACATAACTAGAGCTGTCAAAATGAACTCGGTCTGACAGGCTGACTTGATACCAAGTCGGGTCAGACTTTAACTAAAGCTGTCAAAATGAATTCGATCTGGTAGGCTGACTTGATTCCAAGTCGGGTCAGACCTCATTATTTCAGATCCCATGTAATTTGACCCGTTTAAAATGTGCAAGTCGGGTCAGACCTCATTTTTCAAGCCCAACAGGACATCAAATTTTCTAGTCCAGTGCAAATTCGAGTTGGGCCAGCCTGATCCCTGTTATCACAAAAGCCCGACTGGCTCGGGTCTAGTCGGTCTGGTCCGGTCTTTCACACATCTAGACATCATCAATGACATCACAACAATTCTTTGAGTACATATATTCTAAATATATTATAATTTTATAATTTATATACGTGGAAATAATGCAAATAGGCAATAGTGATACAAGATATAATTATACTACTATTAGATGATTGTGATTCCTTACGAAGCGATAAAAATGTCATAGTCACTAACCATTAATCACAGAAGCACTCATCTATTTTTATAACTAATGCGAATAAAACAAGCTGAAAAGAACACCAATAATGTAATTATATTAATTAGTCGTGATGTGGAATTCCTTACTATTGACATGGCCCTAATTTTATAACTAAATTTTATTTTGGACGCATTCTAGTAAATGCGTATTATAAATTTACTGAAAAGGACATTGGTGCGAAACAAATTTGTTAAGAAAAATTTGAAGTATATTATAAGCTCATCTGTTAAAATAGAAATGCGTAACGTACGATAGTGTTGTAATTTTGTGAGATAAATAATTGTGTAGGAAATAAGAATAATTCATGATTTCATTCTAATATATATATATGTGTGTGTAATTTAAATTTAATTTCCAATCACAAACACCATATATAAGTGTGTATATATAGCTTGCCCATGAAAATTGACACACGTGCGGTATGCACAGTTGAAGCACGTACACTTCACGCTCCCTTACATTATTATTAGTTATTACTACAACATTAATTAAGCAAACCAAAATCCACTCTCAAACATGGCGACGTTGAGAACCGGCGCCGGCGCCGGAGACTACTGCTACCGAGAGGTGGCGCCGTTCGCCGCTATGGTCTCCTTGCAGTGCATCAACGTCGGTCTCAACACGCTCTTCAAAGTCGCCGCCAACTCCGGCATGAGCCGCCACGTGTTCCTCGTCTACGCCTACGCCGTCGCCGCCGCCGTACTCCTCCCCGCCCCCTTCTTCTCCCGCCGGTACCAGTCCAACTTGTCGCTTCTCTGTCCGAATTCAGACCATATCTTCGTTATTAATTAACTTATTACCTAGCAGATCTCGAACGCTGCCGTCCTTGAATTCATCGATTCTGCTGAAGATTTTTCTGCTCGGAATCGTGGGGTGAGCGAGCTTCGTTTTCATTGATCGGGAGTTATTTCCATTGATTTATTAAATTAATTTAATTTTAAATTAAAAAATGCTTTCTGTGTCATTAAAGATATTCAACGCAAATAATGGGATTCACCGGAATAAATTATGGGTCTCCGACGCTGGCCTCCGCCATCAGCAACCTCTCGCCGGCCTTCACCTTTGTGCTCGCCGTCGTTTTCAGGTCTCACTTAATTTCTCCTTTTCTCTTACATCTTTTTATTTTTTACTATTTCTGTAGTAGGGTTGGGCTTTATTGCTTGAATTAATGCACTTCAATGTTATGGGCCTTTTATTTATATCATTTTTTTCAAAGTTATTTCATTTTCAATAAACATAATAAAAAAGTCTCAACTTGCTTTTATTTATTTTTTTAATTTCAATTTTCTCAATGCCTTCCATTAAGTCTCATTATTTATAGTGAAAAAATTAATAAAACACTCAAAGTTTTAGTTAAATCGAGTCATAAATAATGTGACGGATATAATATAATTTAATGTGGACTGATTAAATAAAATACGAGATAAAATTTCAAACTCTAATTACGAAACCTTAACATGAAGTGTGAAACCGATTATTTTATTAGCTATAGCCTATTTACCATAATAGTTTATCATTGCCACTATTTTAAAGGATGGAAAAGCTAGCATTCTCAAGTATGACTACTTGGGCTAAACTCATTGGTGCCATAGTCTCCATATTGGGAGCATTTGTAGTGACATTTTACAAAGGTCCAAGCATCATCAATGCCCCTCTCTCCTCTCTACTTTCACTAAATCAAATATTCGACTCGACTCGATCCGACTGGATACTTGGGAGTCTATTTCTCGTGATCGAATATATTCTCTCACCAATATGGTGCATTTTTGTGGTAACGATTCTTCCCCAATTTCAAGAATACACGAATTAACTAATTTGATCTTTAAAGAAAATTAAATCGAACTTAATTGTATATATGTAGACACACATCATGAAAGAATTCCCTTCCGGATTGACCATAATGTTCTTCTACACGTCTAGTGTGAGCTTTCTGGCTGCAGTGGTCGGGTTTTTCGTCGAACCGGACCCTAGTAAATGGATCATTAGACCTAATATCGCTTTGGTTTGTGTGATTTGTTCGGTAAACGGATCAACAATTCTTCCTTAGTACTTATTTATAACACGATTCCTTAATTTTTGCTAATTAAGCTAATTGGATATATAGGGAGTTCTTAATGGTTGCATAAGCAACTCTGTGGATTCTTGGATCTTGCACTTGAGGGGCCCAGTCTACGTGGCAATGTTCAAGCCCCTTCAAATCGCCATTGCTGCATCATTGGGAGTAATCATCCTTGGTGACACTCTTTATCTTGGAAGGTAATTAATAAATATGTAAATTAGTAAAGCATTATTAGCATTCACTTTAGGGTTTACTAGGACTATTTTTTTTTTGCTATATTTAGGGTTTCATCTATCTCTATATGTGAGTGTGTAAATGTGTACCATTTAAATATCTCCTTTTTGGTGATGATTAAAGTGTTGTTGGAGCAACTATAATAGTGATCGGATTCTACACCGTGATGTGGGGAAAAGCGAAAGAAGAGTACTCCGGTGGCATTGTGATTGGAACGACGGACATGGAGTCCTCATCGTCGCCGAATCATCCCTTGCTAAAAAGTTACAAAGAACAAGATTTATAGATAATTTGGAAACAATATGTTTAATTATTAATGTTATATATGAAGAAAAATGTTACTAGATCTCTTTGTCTCTAATCAAAAGTCTCAATTTATATTATGATAAGTGTATTATAATAATAAAAGTGGAGTTTTTAAGGTGAGATTAATGTAGTAAATATATATATATACTAGCTAGTATTTAATTTGTGCTGGCTAGCTACGTTCAACTTTCTAGTAAGAAGAAAAAGAAAAGCAACTTAATTTTTCCTCAAATTCTATATATTCTATGAAATTAAACTACAATCACAATGTGTTTAATTATTAATTGATATGGTAATTAATGTTATATATGAAGAAAATTATTATATATACTAGCTAGTACTCCCTCTGTCCCATTCAAAATGGTCCCATTTGACCAAATATGTAAGTGTTTTATTGATTTTTGGGGCCATCTTGAATGGGACATCGGGAAATATTTAATTTGTGCTAAGCTAACTACATTCAACTTTCTAGTAAGAAGAAAGAGAAAAGCAACTTAATTTTTCCTCAAATTCTATATATTCTAATTATAAAAGATTATCTATTCTAATTATATGTGTGAATTCTTACAAAATCGATTTTAATATATCCCTATAATATTACTAGTTGAAATTAGAAAACAAAGACAAATAGTTCAAGTTGATGACAATTAAAAACAAAAGAATAATTCAAGTTTTTGTCATGTACAATAAGTGCAAACTGCTAAATGTCGCATACATGCATGATCGATCTTAATTTTCGAGGTGAGATTATACGAGGTGCAGAAAGTAATAACACGGGATTTACGTGGTTCGACTTTTAATGAAGTCTACGTCCACGGAGAGGAGAGCTGATATATTTATGACTTGAAAATAGCAATTACAGAATGCGTGTCTAATCTAGCTATTTATAGATAACATAGGCGGTTTACAACAAGTGGGCCGCAGTAACTGGGCTTCTGGGCTTTTGGGCCTAGCTGCTGGGCTCTATCCTATCACATCCCCCCCCAAAAGAAGATCATCGACGAGGTGAAGATCTTGACGAGGTCGATGTGATTGCCGAGCTTCTTTCTGCAGACGAGGTCGAAGTACGAGTAGCCACTTCGTCTAAGGACGAAGTTTAAGGTTGTCAAGTGGCTACTTCGTCTAAGGACGAAGTTAAAGCCTAAGTAGCCACTTCGTCTAAGGACGAAGTTTTGGCTTTGCCACTTCGTCT
>JAPKLX010000012.1:351286-420177 GCA_026898415.1 Leonotis leonurus
GCCGAGGTGACGAGGTGACCTGCCGAGGTGACGAGGTGACCTGCCGAAGTGACCTGCCGAGGTGACGAGGTGACGAGGTGACCTCTGGGCTGCTGTGCCCAGGTGACGAGGTGACTTCGTCAGGAGTTTGGCACTTCGGCACTTCTCCGACCATCGTATTTTTACTTCAGAAATCTGGATCGAACTCACAAAATTTATATCGTTTCCCACAGACGGCGCCAGTGATCGATCTTAATTTTCGAGGTGAGATTATACGAGGTGCAGAAAGTAATAACACGGGATTTACGTGGTTCGACTTTTAATGAAGTCTACGTCCACGGAGAGGAGAGCTGATATATTTATGACTTGAAAATAGCAATTACAGAATGCGTGTCTAATCTAGCTATTTATAGATAACATAGGCGGTTTACAACAAGTGGGCCGCAGTAACTGGGCTTCTGGGCTTTTGGGCCTAGCTGCTGGGCTCTATCCTATCAATGCATAAGGGAAGGACCATTTTTTTTGTAGACCATTTATCCTTGGAATTGATTAATTATATTCATAAATCGGCTTTTAAATTAAATAATTACACAACTAATTATAGATATATTAAATTTTCTCTGTGTAAATATTAGGCATAACTTGTTTAAAATTATGTATGACAAAATAATTAAACTCTCAACAACCTTGATTAATTAGCCTAGGCTAGCTAGCTTGTAGGTTTTTATGTGAATTTAAATCAAACCTCTAACCCTATTAATTAGCTTGGTCGAAATATAAAAAATAGTGGCCAAAAATATATGACCAATTAAGATTCTTGATAAAAATTGGGTTATATCTGTAAAATAAATTTTACATATAAAATTTGTAAACTTTTGGACAAAAACAAAACGCCACTATTATAATCCAAAAAGAAAGACAAGACTATTTAGCACGTTCATCAATTGGTAAAAGAAAAGGACGATAGTATATGCATGTTTTTATTGGTATGTGTGTCCTTTTATTACCTGGATTTTTATAAAATTTATTATTTGATTTATTTTTAATACCTTTCCAATAAAATCAGGACATTTTCTCATGTTTTAATCAAATACCAACCATGCATATTCTTCAATATGATGGTACATGCATATGCTTTTTCTTGTGTTGAATATTCATCGATATTCTTAGCTAAGGATAGAATCACTTTCCTACTTCAACATGGAACTAATCTATATATATATACTTGATCAAGACTATAAATATATATATATATATATATATATATATATCAATTAATGCCTAAAATTCTAATTTTCTATATGGGGAAATTAAGCATCGACATTAATTAGACTATAACGTGGTAGAAATGTTTCCCTTTATTTCTCTCATTTGTATTAAAAATTTAACATGCATATGAGTTTCATTAGATTTAGGATTATTTAAATTTACATGACTTGTTTGGTATCTAAGTTGGTATCTAAGTCATGATATCTCGTCTCTCAAGATTTCTATATCAAAATTTGCATAAAATAATAATAGTCAATGATAAAATAATTCCACCCCTTGATATTGTGACAGATATAGTTGCTTCGCAATCTCTTCGTCATATTGCATTCTCCTCTTTTTAAATTAATTAATTGTCACAATTAATATTTGAATAATACATATCTAAGATATTCACGTTTTTTCTAAATATAAATAAGATGTCAATGTATCATTTTGATTGAGTTACGAATACGATTGATTCTATATCTATATATAATGTAAAATTAACGTTCCTTGTGTGACTTAATTTAAGATTGCACTACTTGATATTTTAATTATTTCTTTATATATTTTATTTCTTTTTGGTGCAAATTACCAGATATTCAATCTCTCGTATATACAGAAATTAAATTATTTTCATTATAAACTAAATTTCAAGAGTTTAATTATTGCTGTTTACATAAGAGAACCTCTTTTTGTAGTAAAATTTTGTAAATGGACATCCATGATTCAAATTTCAATAGTAATTAATTAATTGTGTTTGTACAAAAATAATCTTCACTATCATGTCTAGCTATCTCACTCTTTAATTTACAAAAAGAAATCATATTTTATATACAGAAAAGATACTGTCTACTAAATCTTTCAAAATATATCATTAAAAGAAAAATAAATAAAATACACAACATTATCTTCGAAAGCCTCTTACTATATCTATCCATGATCTAGTCTGAAGGTAAATCAAGCAAGGTGTTTTATTGGAGAGTAATGTCAACATAGAGGAAAGAGTACTTTTATTAATTTTCTACTTGTAATAAAATACCAATTAATTAAACATTATTGATCATCTATATAAAGACCAACTTCATGTGCTAAGATTCACCAAATCATTTGCTAAGGGTAAACACAACATTTCTACTTCAAAATGGCTTCCTTGAACTTCATTTTTCGAAAGCTTGTCCACAAAGACTTCCACGAAGCATTCGAGCGAATGACTCTCGTCGACAAACTCGCCTTCCTCGTACGTTTAATTCCATCATTGCATTTGTCTATATATCCTAATTTCCAACGACAAATACACGAAAAATCTGCGTATACTCATCGTTATTGTCATTTTATGCACATGAAATTTTGTCTGGAGTGGAAGATCTCGTGTGACACGTGCTTTAATTAATGTATTTCGTTGAGATCCGCAGGTTGTTCACTACGCGGACAAGTTCGGATGGCACAAACTCCCGGTTTCATTAGGGTTGGTGTACATAGTTCTCCGCCGACATCTTCACCGTGAATATAACTTGATCAACGTTGGTCAAAACCCTACCGGACCCTCATTTGACCCGGCCGCTGTTCCATTTAGAACCGCGGACGGGGAATTCAACGACTCCGAAGATGAAGCTGTGGGAAGCTCGGGATCCTTCTTCGGCCGGAACATTCTTCCCCATGACCAAAAAGATAGGGTACACTTAATTTCTCTCCTTCTCTCTTATAAACTATCTATCAATATATCTATCCATCTATCTATCTATTCAGATAACAAGGCCGAATCCGATGGTGGTGGCAACAAAGCTATTAGCACGAAGAAAATTCGTCGACACCGGGAAGCAATTCAACATGATTGCTGCTTCTTGGATTCAATTTATGATACATGATTGGATCGATCATATCGAAAATCTTGATCACCAGGTACAATAATCTTATAACCCTAAAACCCTATAATAATTGATTAAGTAATATGAAATTAAATATTAGTCATTACTATTAACTAGATCGAACTAAGAGCTCCTCAACAAGTCGTGAGCCAATGCCCTCTGAAGTCGTTTCGATTCTTCGAGTCTAAGGAGATCGAAATCGACAGCGGTGATAACGGAATCGACACCGGCTTCTTGAACCGACGAACACCGTGGTGGTACGATTCTTTACCACATGAGATTGGATGGAGTAATTAAACTATTTACAAACTTAATGTAGATTAATCATGAACTGAGGTATCCAATTTTTGTTAATGAAGGGATGGAAGTGCCATATATGGCAGCAATAAAGAAACGCTGCAGAAAGTGAGGACTTTCAAAGATGGAAAGCTCAAGATTTCTGAAGATGGCCTTCTTCCTCTCGATCAAAACGGCGCCGTTTTATCGGGCGACGTCCGGAACGTGTGGGCCGGCCTCGCTGCACTGCAATCCCTCTTTGTTAAAGAACACAACACCGTATGCGATGCACTCAAGGTATATATATACGTACCCTAATTTTAAAAATAATTATAATATGTTTTGCTCTTTATTCACTGTTTGAGTTGGACTCAGAACGAATATCCTGACCTCAGAGATGAGGAACTCTACCGCCACGCAAGGCTGGTGACGTCAGCAGTAATTGCGAAAGTCCACACCATTGATTGGACCGTCGAGCTTCTCAAAACCGACACGTTGCTCGCCGGGATGCGAGCCAATTGGTAATCACTTAAAAATAATTGTGAAAATAAATTTAGATATAGCACTAAAACTTCTTTTTTTTCTTAATTTTTTGACTGGTTTATTTTTCTAGTGGAGTATGATTTTAGGATTTATTTTTGTAGGTATGGACTGTTGGGAAAGAGTTTCAAGGACAGATTCGGACACGTGGGGATAACGCTGTTAAGTGGGATTGTTGGATCCAAGGAGGCGGTGGATCACGGCGTTCCATACTCGTTAACGGAAGAGTTTGTTAGCGTTTATCGCATGCATCCTCTTTTACCGGACAATCTTGTCTTGAGAAATATTCATGCTTCAACTGGTCCTAACAAATCTCCTCCCCTTGAGAGAGAGTACTATATATAACTTAATTCCTCATGCTTTTTTTTTCTTTTTGGATTAATTGGCTTAAATTACACAAACTTTACCTTATATTCTATACATATCACGAGTATATATTGAGCAATTATTTAACGGATTAATAAAGTGGAGTAATTAAATTTTTCTCATGCGCTTGAGCACTATTTTTTTCCCATGAATTTTTGACAGAATCGACATGGAGGAGATGATTGGTCATCAAGGGCTTGAAAATCTAACCAAAATAGGGTTTACAAAGCAAATGGTGTCGATGGGGCATCAAGCTTGTGGTGCACTTGAGCTATGGAACTATCCCATCTTTCTTAGGAATCTTATTCCCCAAAACGTCGACGGCACCGACCGCCCTGATCCGATCGACCTACCAGCACTCGAGAGTAAGACCTAGCTACTCCGACATGAGAATCCCCTTATTCGGTCAATTTTAAGATTGTTTTTGGTTACCATCCCTTTTATTAATCATATACCCTCTATCATTTAACAAAAATTCTTACTTGATATATATACATGTAGTTTATAGGGATAGGGAGAGGAGTATTGCAAGATACAACGACTTTCGAAGAAGCCTTCTACTAATCCCCATCTCGAAATGGGAAGATTTGACTGATGACAAAGAGGCAATTGAAACCCTAAGTGACGTGTACAATGATGACGTGGAAGAGCTGGACCTGATGGTGGGCCTCCTTGCAGAGAAGAAGATCAAGGGCTTCGCCATTAGCGAGACTGCTTTCGTCATCTTCCTTCTCATGGCATCAAGGTTAGCTTATTCCTTATTTCTCCATCAAAAACCAATTAATTAAGGGGAAATAGTTTGATTTAGCCAAATTAATATAGCAACCATTCTGTATTTATTTTTTCTTTATTGCCCTTTCATTAATTAATTAAAAAACTATTCTATGTTTCTCCTTTAATTATTTTTCATCGGTGTATTGTATTAATAAATTATTATTATAGATTCATGCCTAGGGTTCATATGGTAGGGTATAGTATTTAATTATAAACCAAATTTTATTTTTAAATTCTGTAGTATTTTGAAGGAATTAATTAGATGGAGGGTATTATAGACATAGAAGGCTAGATTTATGGTTTTTTATACGTGTGGCTATTATTTGAGTTTACTATAACAAAATGGTTATTATAAAAGTTACCCCATTAATTAAACTCTTTTTATTTGATAATTTATAATTCTTGAATCTGATGTTTTTTTGCATGCATGGGTGTTGATGAAATAGGAGGCTGGAGGCAGATAGGTTTTTCACGAGCGATTTCAATGATAAAATCTACACAAAGAAGGGATTGGAATGGGTGAACACAACAGAGAGCTTGAAGAATGTTTTGGATCGAAATTACCCAGAAATGAGCAGTAAATGGATGAATTCTAGCAGTGCTTTTACTGTTTGGGATGCAGATTCGGTTCCACCCAACTACGTCCCGCTATATCTCCGATTTCCCAGCTGAATATGCCGTCGGGATTTCTCTCTTTCAAATCGTGTTTTCTTGTAATTTTTCAGATTAGCTGATATATATATACATATATATGTGTGCGTGTGTGTGCGGCAATGTGTGTAATATATATTTATATGAAGAAAACAATTAACAAGAAGAAGGAAAGCGTGAGATTATGAAAATTGTAGTGTGTCTAAAGCTGTCGTACTGTTCTTACACATTGCATAATGAAGTTTTCTAATTTCATGTAAGAAAGACATTCTTTTATTTGTATAACCAAAGGAACGTCCCAAAAAATCTCACTTCTTTCCCTTCAGAATTTGTCTATATTGTCATAGGAACAGTCATTAATTGACGATGTAGAACTGTCCAATAGGATGTGCTAAAATATATGCTCTGTTTTCTTTTTATGTGTACATGTTGGAAATTAGAATTAGAATCCTAATTAAACAGCAAGCTCGAAATTGAGCTCTGGCTAGGCTTGGTTATTATTGAGTGGAGGTACGAACCAGCTTTTCTCGAGCTCAATCTCTAATAACTCACGAGCAGCCTGAATCGTGAGTCAGGTAACCTTTCTTGCTCGTGTTCCTTATTTATATACTTGGTTGAATACTATGCATGTTTTCATCTTTAATGCTTAAATTTGGATTGTTTTCCTTTTCTTTCTATTGAAATGAAATCTGAACATTTAGTAAGCAGAAATCATGTGTGTGCTTTGTTAAACTTGACCAAGGGAATGTCCGGGCCGGTTGGGCCGGGCCGGGCCATAAAGAATTCATACACCTCCAGCAGAATTGGCTGCATAAGGTAAGTTTTCATCAATGCAAACTCATAACCTTCCCACTTTCACAACAAATCTTTGTTCCGTCTCGTAATCGCCTCGAGTAGCAGCTCGTTCCACGTGTCGATCGGGCCGGGCAGGCACCAATGGATGCAGTCACTAGTCCCCTTCATCCATCGGTTTCCCCAGTGCAAGCCCGGGTGGCCGTCCACCCTCATCGACATCATTTCCGTGACGTCGAGAACTTCGAACTCATTCCCTGTCCCCTCCCCTTCACTCCTTGCAACCTCCACTTCCTCCTCTTGAATCTTCCTATACTCCCAATCCGGCCCGGCCCGGTTCACCTCATCCGGCCCGATAGGTCTCGTCCGGTTACACCCTCCACCGGCATTCCACGCCCCGTTCTCAAAATGCGCGGGGGAGTACGTCCTCAAGAAGCTCACAATCTTGTTGCAGCCCTTGCAGTCATTGATGGCCTTCAGTGCGGCCCGGAAAGCCCTCCGGATCGCTAGGCCCGGCCCGAGGCTCGTAACGTGTGGCGTGTCGCAGTAAATGCAGCCGATGACTTTGCCGCCTTCGTGCAAGTAGTTTTGCCGGAAAAACCAATGTGCGTCGGAGAAGATTGCGTAGTCGATAGACGGCAACTTCTCCGACCACTTGGTGTCGACGGTGTCAAGGTGGATGTGGAAGCCGCCCGTGGCGGTGCCGTTGACGACGTTTTCCGTGGCGGCGACGAGGAACTGCGACCAGAGTGCCATCACTGTGAAATTGTGCTTCGGAAACTCCCATGTTGTGGACTTGTCGTCTTGGTCTTTTTCTACTAATGTTGGAGTTTCTACCTACAAAAGATAAACCAATTCTTGATTAAAGTTACTAATCAAAAATTACTTTTTTACTTTTTTTTTTTACTATAAGAGGACATGGCCCGTTACGACTCCTTTTTTGGTCCGATGGGCTTGGGCCGGTAAGCCCAATATTAAGTCTCAGCCCATAAATTGTCGGACCGAAATGATTCATTTTCACTAATTAACCATTTCTTTTATGTAAATTATAATTAATCAATTTGATGTTTTGTAGATTGAAGTTATCACCCAATAAACAGTCGTGATAAGTGATATTTTCCACTAATTTTTGCTTAAATCATGAAAAAAGATAGTAATTGTTATCTTCTAAGAAAACCCACGTTTAAATAACAATTAATTTTGGCACTAAGGAATCTTAAGCTATAAAATTCCAAGTCTTGTAGAAAAACTGGGGAAATAATTCAATAAAGTAGTCACAAATTGGAGAACACAATAATTGCAAAGGGAAGTGACAAAATTACAATTTAGACACTTTACCTACAAATTAATTTACACGTAATCATTTTCCACAATTAGGAAAAACAATTAAGAAAAAGTGGCCATTCTTTAGGCTCAGCAGCTCAGTGCTAACCTTTTGCTGTTCAGCTAATTATTTTTAGTGTTTGTCTTTTAATGTAAAATGAATTAATTAATTTTAATGTAAAATGAATTAATTAATCACAGCATTAGATTCCCAATAATATTTTGCCTAATCAATAATACATTGGCATGTGAATCAGCCACAGCTAATTACTATCTCAAACTCCATTTCCTTAAAAAATAAGTAAACAAAATTTAGCACTAAAGCCAATGTTTCTTGAATATTCCAAGAATTAGGGTTAAATAATTCAAAATCCACATGCATATTCTCTAAAAAAAAACAGAAAAGAAAACGTATTTTGTTATATTTATTGATCAAATTAAATTAAAATATAAAAGAATAATTTTGTTATAAATTACTTGAATTTTAAGATAATTAATTATTAATTTTAATTAGAGCTCATACACTAATTAGAATAAAATTAAATTTACTAATAAATGAATAAAGAAAAAAAATACTAACCGTAGAGAGGAGACAGAGAAGAGAGTCCATCTGGTTCCGAGCTAAGGAATCACCGACGAACGCCATCTTCTTACCTCGGAGATTACTAAAAAAGGAATCTGCACTAAAACGAGGTAGCTCGCACTTGTCCGGTTTCCATTTCCAGTTAAGGAAATCTCTGTCTTCTCTGCCGTGCAAGAAGCAGTTTCTCATCAAAGGAATGGTTGAGCAGCTGCGGTTGGTGTACAGCGAGCGGGTCGGATCGGGGACCCATTTCCCCTTGAACAAATCACACCTTTCGATCTCTGCACATGAAGTCATAATTAATTAGCAGAAAATAATATTTAATTTTATTGGCCTGGTGGATTGTGATTAATTACCTTTGTTGGGGTGAATGAGGGGTTTTGTGTTTGATATGTTGAAGGCTTGAGTACTGTTGGTTGTGTATGTGATGTTTGAGCGGTGGAAGAAGAGGTGCAGAGAGAGAAGGGTGGCTATGGCTATGCATGTTGTGTAGAAGAAGAGAGAGACAGTGTTGGCTAAGCAGTGGAATTTGTCTTTCTTTAGGAGAGGGTTTTGGTGGTGTTTCTCTTTGTAGTATGATGATGCTAATCTCATGTTTTTATCTCTCCCAATCTCTCTACTTCTTTGCTACCTGTGTTTCTGTGTGTTTGTATTGTGTAAGAGAAAGAGAAAGAGAGAATGAATTATAAAGAGCAACATGTTCATTATATATATATATATGAGAGTTGTAAGCATGTTTTGTGGGAGGAATAAGGAAGGGACAAGTGTGCCTTAGATAGTGTTTTGTGATTCAACCCTAAATGGTTTATAAATTGAATTTTACAATAATTTAGATTTTGTTATTCACTGATACTACATAATATGATAAATAAAATCATGAATGATTAAAGTAATTAGCTGTATAATTCTAATGGATTTTACAGAAACTATCTCTAATTTTCTTCTTTACTCCTTTTGCATTATTTATCTTTGTTCATCACCGACATATATGTGTTTGGACAGTAAAGTAGTATTATTGATAAAATAAAAGGTTATTTAAATAAATTGTACTACTAATATACTATTCTGTAGTTATGAAGAGCAAACATTAAGTCAAGACTTTAGCAATTTATAGATCATGCCAGTTAATGGATTAGGTAGATCTAACAAGCTTACTCAAACACCTAGATAATTTATTTTATTAATTAATTACTCCTCGAAATTATTGACTAAGCATGTGCAACCCATTTCTTAATTACATATATTGTTCAATATTTTAAAAATTCATCATGGGCCTATATTTATATATTTATATAAATATATTTTTATTTCAATCTAATATATAGCTCTTTGGGTAAAAAATGGGCCTATATATATAACCCAGTTATGAACTTGCACTTGAGCCCACATTTTACACGGCCCGGCCCATTTAATCATGCTTCAGCTTCACTAATCTCTGCACAACCTACTCCATTGCTTTTACGGGCTATACTGAATGGACGCTATTGATGACATATTCGAATCTTCGTTGAATCTCGAAGAATCCCACTTGAGGAAAGGCTACGAAGAGGGCCACGCCGATGGATTAGCCTCAGGGAAGGAGGAGGGGCAGCAAGTGGGACTGAAAACCGGGTTCGAAACGGGGGAGGAGCTGGGTTTCTACAAGGGCTGCGTCGACGTGTGGAGCTCCGCAATTCGGGTTGACTCGAATTTCGTCTCCGCCAGAATCCAGAAAACGATTAAGCAGATGGATGAACTGCTCCGAAATTACCCGATGCTCGAGCCGGAGAACGAGTCCGTTTCCGATACGATGGATGCGCTGCGCCTCAAATTTAGGGCTATTTGTGCTAGCTTGAACTTGAAATTGGAGTATGATGGCTATCCGAAGGCTGCTGTTGCTGGAAATATGGACTTCTGACTCAACCCGCCAAATGTTCGATGTATGTCCTAAGAGAGCATGTGATTTTCTTTTTTTAGTTGAACTGATTTCTTCTTCAATTTTATATTGATGATTGGCTCTCTTGTGAAACTTTAATTTGAGTTAATTACTTGATTCCTATTGCTGCTGCCTCTTGATACAGGCATTATATATTTATATGTCTAGTTATTCATCAAGGGTGTCCAATTTTGTTGAGCTTCATTATGCTGTTTATATGCATGTTTGTTTCTGCAGAAAGTATATTTTCGTTTGAGGGCTTTGTTAGTGATGTTTAAGACTGCAATGTGTTTGTTCTGTTGACTTGTTTGCAGTTGATAAACTTCTTCCTACTTCAACTTCAACCCTTTTTTCGAATTCACTTTTGATGCTTGTTGTGAGAAATGAGAATTCTTGTATAGGTTCTGTGATCCTTCCTTACACTTTCAAGTTCATTTCATGAATATAGAAAACTTGGTTAAGTGACTAAGTTCTTGTGTTTCTCTATTCAATTATGGATCTTTCTGTCCATATTGCAATCTTTGGCAAGTTTATCAAAATCTTGATTGTTTGCACTTGCAGCATGGCTGGGATATTAATTTTTTGGGTATATCGGATACCGGTATTACCGAATACCCAATTGGGTATACTCAAAATACCCAGTATTTAATCGGGTAATTTCTAGTACCCGAATTAATGTATGGGTTTCGGATCGGGAAATTGTGAGTATGAACATTTCGGGTTGGGTACCCAACCGAAACGGGACCCGTTTCGACACCCTTATCCCAGCCCATTTCCTTTTTCTTTCTTTTTGGAGAGACATTTCTAAGCCCAACTATATAGCCCATGTCTCAAGAATATTTTAGTTTTTCTTTTGTTATAAATAGATCATGATTCTTATAGCTTTTTTCTCACACGAAGGAGAATCCTATAAAGAATCAATAGAAGAATATTATTAGGTGATAAGTCCAAAACTGAACTTCTATTATTGTATTTCAAACAGAGACATATAATTTCCCTAAAATATCTCAACACCAAGTTTGGTCTTTATTTAAAAATTTAGGCCAAAATGCTTGTGTTTTTACTATTTTGCTTTTTCCTCCAACCTATTTATAAGCACATGATATTGTTGTTTGGTGTTTCTTTCAAGTTGCATAATATAATGTTAATCATGCTTTCTTTTATGTTAGAAAAAATAGTGATTTTTCAAAAAGCAAGTAAATGGTATATGCATGTTATTATGTTTAGTCATCTAAAGAAATTAATATATTAGTAGAGTCACATATACACAAAAAAACTCACTATAGCTCCTCTAAAATCACTTTTTTTGGAATAAAATAATATATGAAGAATACTCCATAAGGTTTTTGGAATATATAACTATTTTAATAATTATCCTCACAAAATAATGGATGGTCCTTCAATTTTGATGTTTGGATTGTGTTTAGGCTCTTTGTGGGGCCACTTTCTCATGTTGTGACTTGTACTAGTTGGGGCCATTTTAGTATTCAAATTTTGACAGTTATAAGACCTAAGATGTCCAATTATCCCTACCTAAATGTTATATCAACATACACATATATACTATTTATAAATGGGTACATCATCACAGAGGGCCATCATGTTGGATGTGTACATTCAAAAACCTTAGCTCTTCACTTTCAAATAAGAAAATAAAGAAACTCTTATCAACTCAAGTCCGGCTAGGATGAAAATACCGAAACGGGTCGAATCGATCCAAAAAATGAATAGGGTCGTGAAAGTGCTGGTCTAAGCCAACCGGGTTGTCTAGTCGGAACTAGTGGTCATTAAAAATAAGGCACATACAACACATACAAATGACTCGAATTCTCAACGTTTTGATTGGACTAAGTGTATAAACAAGTGAGTTTCTGCTTTATTTTTATAAATATTTAAAGTTTAAATTGTTTTAATGCTTTTAAATATATGAAATATAAATAAGAGTATCTTTTTAGGAATCAAATACTATATTCCATAAGATTTTAATGAGATTATAATAAATCTAATTATGAAAAAATAAATAGAAAATAGTGTAATTAAATAAAGCAGTTGCATGTGGAGCTAATGAGAGTGCTGCTCCCACTAATGAACTAAGCCACGTGGCTATTAATGCCTTTGTACTTTCTCCATGCTAACACTGTCGTCTAATTCTTGATTACTCCTTAAGTAATTAATTAATTAAATTTGAAAGGTTCTGTGATTTTATTGCATATAAAATATGTATTTGATTTAAATCCCTTTATTTTATTAAAGTATTTTTATATGATATCACCTCTATAATTCTTAATAAGCTATCAAATGCTGGAAAAATTCAATAGTCATTATTTATTTTATTTTTTTTGAGAGAGATGGGGACTAGTATTAATTAATAATTATTGTAAAATATGTGTGGAACGAATTGAAAAGGTCGTTTTCCCTATGCAATTAATGGGAACGGCTGATATTTTTTAAAGTCATAATGTGACAATTATTTGCTTTATTAATGTTATGGTCAACTCAATTAATAAGTTTGAAATAAATTTTTTGAATTCTGAGTAATTATAGATCCAAATCTGAAATTTGTGACACGTTTATTTGATCTAAGTGGAGAAATTTGTGCTGCTCTTGCCTTGTGTGGACTCAATCATGGCGTAAACGGTGCTTAAATTTATTATATTCATTTAAAGGTCAAACATTGTAATTATAATTATATTAGTCTTCCAAAAAAAGTGTACCATGTTCAATTAATCATATTATTTTTTGTAAAATCGTAACTATATTAAATTAATCACATCAATTTTTTTTTATTGAACTCAGACACCTTTTCACGTACTTTCTTATTTATTGGAAGAACTAGAGCAGATTGTGGGCTAAATTATTATTATTATATGTATAAATAATTAAACTAGTGAAAAATAAAAAATATCCACTAGTTTATGACTATTGATATAACATACTAATATGTCTAAAGTCGCTCGATCTATATAATACTTATTTGAGAATTTAAGAAATTCGAAGTTATTAATACAAACTCCAATAAGAGATAACTCACGATGTATTTATAAATTAACAAAATGGATCTTACTTTCACCATAGAATATCACTACTCAATTTCATGGATGCTTCAAGATCATTACAAAATCCTTTTTCTTTGGTTATTTATTACAACTATTGTTGTTTTATTTTATTTTTTAATGATAAAATATGAGTGGAAGACCATTAATTTTACCACCGTATATAAAACATATTTAGGGCATGTCAATATATTTGTATAATTCTTTATTCTCATATTAAAACTCTTTTTATTTATTTTTTTCCCTTTGTCAAATACGTGCATTGAGTTTGCATTATTAAATAATATTATCACATATCACATCAAGAACATATTGCATACATTATACGACAACCCATGTACTTATAGGAATAAAAGATAAATTTTGCTTATCTTATGAATAATTTTCTTTAAAAATAACTAAATTTTTTGACAGGGAATATATATCAAAATGACCCCACATTAAATTTTAGTGGACCCTCAATTTTTTCATTACATTTTCAATCTTGGAGCACCATAAAATTAAGATACCATTTAATGATTAAAGTCACTTAAATTGTTACATGAATGATAGGCATAAAAGCAATAACCATAATTCAGAGTTTAATTTGTGTATTTAATTACTAATAGAATCATCAAATTAATTGAGAAAAATATCCATATTTGGAGCATTATTCAGCAATTTTCGCAGATGCTGAAAGGATTAGACTCTCTTTTACTCTAAAACAAAACCCACAAAAAAACATTAAAAGAACTAAAAATCGCAATTTGTTAATTTAATTAATGTTTGTGAGGGAAAAGAAAGAATATTGAGGTTGGTGGAGAGTCTATTTTACTAAATGAAAAAACAACTATTTTAAATTAAATAAATAAAGAAAAAGAGAATAATAATACACGTCAGCAGACAAGACATGAAGCTTCTCAACATGGTTTAGGAAGAACCCCTTCTGCAAATTTTTGGCTGTAATTAGTTGTCATTAACCGCTTGTTAATCGACACCGACACTCGGTAGTGGTGAATCTTGTAGTAATATTTTTTATTTTTTTTCATTTCTTTAATTTTTTTGGGGCATTGTTTATACTTTTTATTGCAGAAGCCATCATATGAAATGGAGAGGATTGGTTAGAAAAGAAAAGAAAAATGCAAGAAAACACACACACGCTTTTGGGTTTTTCACTCTGGCTTTCCATTTTCATCATGCATTGATTAAGATTAAATTTTGGATTTATTTAAACTGGATTCTTGATTGCCAAAATTTCCTTAAGCTATGCAGTGTGCTCTGAGCCTCTGTAATCTGCTTTCTCTCTCTCTCTTGTTTGACTTGATGATTGATACCTCAGTTTCCACTACTGTTCTGTTGAGATCCAGATTTTAGTGAAACAATATATATATAGATATATTTATATGTGAGTGTTGTGAATTAGTAGTATAGTCATTTGTGTTTCTGTTTCTAGAAAATGAAGGTGTGTGACAGAGTGTAAACTATAAAGCTCCAATCTTGAACATTTCTTGAGGTCAACCCATTACCTTTTTCAATCCAAGAATGGCACCAAACTCAGTGGTGGTGACGCTAGAGAAGGGGGAGAACATCTCTCTCATAGAGCTCAACGACCAGCCGCAGCCACCAGGTGCTCGATCAAAGGTCCAAGAGAAGCGGAAATCAGCAAGCCCCAAGCAGTTCACATGGTTGCTCCTCTTGAAGGCAAACAGAATCGCAGCCTGCATTCCGTGGCTCGCCACGAGCCTCGTCACCATTCTCGGCTCGATCAAGAAGCGCATTGCCTCGTCCGATCCCAACGAGGAGGATCCGAGGTACAAAGGGAGACTCTACGTCTTCATCAAGGCGTTTCTTGCTGTCTCTGTGGTTGCATTGCTTGTCGAAGTCTTTGCTTACTACAACAGATGGGATTTGAGCTTGAGCCCGTGGGAGGTTCCCAATCTCGTGCAGTGGTGCTACGTGTCTTGGTTGAGCTTCAGAGTCGAATACGTTGCTCCCATGATCGTTACCTTGTCGAAATTCTGCATCGTTCTGTTCATGATTCAGTCCGGTGATCGCCTCGTGCAGTGCTTGGGGTGTTTCTGGGTTAAGATCAATAGGTTGAAGCCGGTTGCAGAAGAGGAGCCTCTCGATGTAGAGGGCGGTTCGAGTTTCCCTATGGTTCTTATTCAGATACCTATGTGCAATGAGAAAGAGGTAATGATGAAAAGAATGCTTGAAAACCGAGTTTTATATCCTCTTTCGTTATCTGTTTATGATCTCGAGTCGTTTTCATGAGTTCGTATGTTAGAAAATCGATCTTTTATTACTTTACCTGTGTGCGTCGGTTTGTTTTGCTATTTGTTTATGATCTTTGCTTTGTCTTGATGAGATTTTAAGTTAGAACACCAACCCTCTCCTTCTAGTTTAGCTGCATTTCGCGTGTACTACTATAATTTTGCACGAAATCGAAGGCCTTCGAGCAGTTGATTAGTGTTGCTTGCCATCTATAATAACAGAAGGATTGGTTTCTTTAGTTGTTTGTTTATGAGCTCTACTCGTTTTGATTAGATTATAAGTTAGAACATCAATCCTTTGCTTCTAGTTTAGTTGCATTTCACATTTAATACGGTTGTTGGCCTAATGAGATGCGTAATTCTTTTGTACGAAACTATAGGTGTTTGAGCAATCGATTGGCGCTGCATGCCAGCTAGACTGGCCGAAGGATCGGTTTCTTGTTCAGGTGTTGGATGATTCGGACGACGAGCTTTGCCAGCATCTGATACGCGATGAAGTGATGTCGTGGAAGGAGAAAGGCGTGAACATTATCTACAGACATCGGTTTGTCCGAACTGGCTACAAAGCAGGCAACCTTAAATCTGCAATGTCTTGTGATTACATCAAAGACTATGAATTCGTCACAATCTTTGATGCCGATTTCCAACCGAATCCCGACTTCCTCAAACTCACGGTGCCTCATTTCAAGGTACCAATCCTTACAAGTAACATAATTTTTGTAGGATGATGGATTCGAATAATGCTGATGGTTTGAGATAGATTTCATAAACGGTCTAGTGTCATGGTACTGATTTTTTTTATGACGCCTTCGTTGCAGGGGAAACCCGACTTAGGGCTCGTGCAGGCGCGGTGGTCGTTCGTGAACAAGGACGAGAATCTACTAACAAGGCTCCAAAACATCAACCTGTGCTTCCATTTTGAGGTAGAGCAGCAAGTGAATGGCCTTTTCCTCAATTTCTTCGGCTTCAACGGCACTGCTGGTGTGTGGAGGATCCAGGCCTTGGAGGAATCCGGTGGTTGGCTCGAGAGGACCACGGTCGAGGACATGGACATCGCTGTCCGGGCCCACCTAAACGGTTGGAAGTTCATCTTCCTCAACGACGTTAGGGTTCTCTGCGAGCTGCCCGAGTCGTACGAGGCCTACAAGAAGCAGCAGCACCGCTGGCACTCGGGCCCGATGCAGCTCTTCCGACTCTGCCTGCCGGCGATCCTATCTTCAAAGGTATTTCAAATTTCAAATCAAGAATCAAATTCAAGAACCATTACTGTTTATGGAAATTTGATTATGTACGTATATGTGTGCGTGTGCAGATATCAGTATGGAAGAAAGGGAACTTGATTTTCTTGTTTTTCTTGCTGAGGAAACTAGTGCTCCCCTTCTACTCATTCACACTCTTCTGCATCATACTCCCACTCACAATGTTCGTACCCGAAGCCGAGCTACCGGCGTGGGTGATCTGCTACGTCCCGATCGTGATGTCGATCCTCAACATCCTCCCGGCGCCAAAGTCCTTCCCGTTCCTAATGCCCTACCTCCTCTTCGAGAACACCATGTCCGTGACGAAGTTCAACGCGATGATCTCAGGGCTGTTCCAGCTCGGCAGCGCCTACGAGTGGGTGGTGACGAAGAAGACGGGGAGAGCATCGGAGTCGGACCTGGTCAGCCTCGCCGAGAGGGAGTCGAAGAGCCAGAACGAGGAGAAGATCCAGCGACGGCTCTCCGAGTCAGGCCTCGAGATGCTGGGGAAGATGAACGAGCAGAAGGCTCCCGTCACAACATTTAAGGCGGCTAAGACGAAGAAGAAGAAGAACAAGATATACCGGAAGGAGCTTGCGCTCGCCTTCCTGCTGCTGACGGCGGCGACGAGGAGCTTGCTTTCCGCGCAAGGTATCCATTTCTACTACTTGCTGTTTCAAGGATTGACATTTTTGGTGGTGGGATTGGATTTGATTGGGGAGCAAGTTAGCTGAGGATGATGATGACAGTGATGAAGAAGAAGTTAAAGATGGTGGTGATATATTTATAAAAATTCAATCTTTATATATGTGTTCGAGCAATGTATTTTTTTCATTACAATTCAAGAAGTAATTATCCAGTTCAAGCAAATGCATGGATTGAAAATTTGAAAGACACATTATATCACACACACACAAAAACACATGAGAGTTGGAGATGTAGCTAAGATAGGTTTGATTCTTTAAATTGTATAATTTTACATGGATTATCATTTATCAGTGTTTTAAGTTATTTATATTATTATATATACTATTTGGATATAATTATTAATTAACCTTAAGGTATGTCTCATTACCCTTTTTTTAATAAAGGTTCAGTTTATTGACCAAAAAAAATTTAATTAACCTCTTTTTGCCTCTATAAGTTGGGTTCTTGATTAATTATTTATTGAATACTAGCTATAAGCAGAATTGCAATGATCTCGATTAACGTGTAATTTATATATAATTTAATTTGATTAGTTAATTAATTAAATTGGGTTCTTGATTCTTGATTATATACAACTGTTAGCGACATAATACTATCCTCACAAATAAAAAAATTTAATTAACCTCTTTTACTAATTTTTAATTATGATTATTAAGGTTTAATTACATATAATTCAACATTAATTAAAATAAATAATTAAAAATTAGTAAAAACACATGATTTTCTGCAAATTGTTTATTATTGGGGTGTCTTATAAATAATTAAAAATACATTCCTATTGCCAATATCAAATCAAATTGGTTTCAAAAAATTAAGAAAATACCAAATAAATTCAAATATATTCAACAGTTTGTGGATATTAATGGGCTTCCAGTATTAATGGTCTGGGCTTCACATCTGGCCCAATTACGGTTCTCTTTCCCGCCAAGAGGCCCACAAACGCAGCTACTTCACCAGACTTATTTATTTTTTCTCTGCATTTTCACTTCCACACTTCCCACCACTATCAATTATCAAAAAGGTTATACTTTTCATCTGTCTCGCTTACTTCTTCCCAATTTTGTTCCCAATTTCACCTGGATTATTCACAATCAGTTGAAATTTTCAGTTAAAAAATGGTTCTTTTGCGTATTTAAGTTGATTCTTTTTTTGGTAATTAGGGTTTTGGATTACTTCTCATGCATGTTTTTCGGATGATTCAGTTTCACCTATGCATTTCGATTTTTCAGTCATGGTATATGGGGTAGTGTTTTTAGTTTTTCAGTTAATATTGTTTTTTTGTGTGTGTTTTTTAATTTTTTTTTGCAGGTATTTGAAGTATTAGAGGTGCTGGGGAGATGGGGGACGAAAAGGATGCATTTTATGTTGTGGAGAAGGGTGGACTTTGTGGAGTGTATAAAAGCATAAGTGATCTTCAATCAGTCCTTCGAGCTTCTGTAATTTTCTTCTAATCTTTGAACACTTTTGTATATTGCATGCATTTTGATTTTCACTAATGTGAAATGCTCTATTATGGTAAAATGAGTAAAAGAATGATGTTATTCATGAAATGACACTACGGGAACGCTTTATTGAAGCACTTATTTTGGTCACCAAATATGATTAATTGTCAATTTTTGATAGAACTGCTTGCTTGTAGGTAAATGATCCTTCTGTAAGTGTTTGCAAAGGATACGGTTTGTCGAAGAAAGCTGAGGACTATCTCACATCTCGTGGACTCAAGAATTCTATTTATTGTATTGATGATAATGCTATGCAAGGAGATCTGTTTGGTCAACTTACCACTTGCCCCTTTCGGGTGAGAATTGGGACTGTAAAGGCTGAATTGTTTCAGATGTCTCAAATTTACTTGTTTCGCTTTGCTGTAAATAGACTGTTTGAAGCTTGTAAATGCGATAATACCATTTTATATGTTAGATGTTTGAGATTATTTATGCGTCATGTGCCTCATGGCAACTTCTATTCTGCCCAGGAACCAAATTCTGTAAAAGATAAATCTGCTAGCAAAAATCAAGTGGAGAGGAGGCCACAGGTATTATCTTACTTCTTGGAAGCAATTTACTGCAGTAAAAATATAGGCAATATCAACTGCAGTTCTACAAATTCTTACCTTCAATATATATGATTCCATAAGAAAAAAGGATCTTTAGATTGTTATGTAAATGTCTTATTGTTTCTCTGCAGGAGGTTGTTGGATCTGCTTCTTTTCCGGACAATTTTCAACTGAAGCATGGAAAGTTAGATAATTTCCTCCAAGTCCCTCCAATTTCTTCATATTGCGTAAGTTCCTCTGACATGGTAATGAATTCATTGTATAAGTATTTTGCTAATATGCATATTATGGATTATATAGAACAGCATTTCCATTACATATCAAAGTTTACTTTCCAGCTCTTAATATGTAGACATTGAAGTTAGGCATCCCTTCGGTTAGGCCAAACAATATATGTTTCTTACATATACTTGTTATTGCATTTGCTAATATCTAATCTTAGGTGGTTATCTATATTTAACAGCTAGATTTGCCATTTCATGTAGTGTTCGTGCACTCTTGAGTTTGATGGTGCTTCCAAGGGCAATCCTGGTCAAGCTGGTGCAGGGGCTGTACTTCGGGCTACAGATGGGAGCACGGTATTTTTTTTTTGTCTCCTGTGATGCTGTCATTTCATGATCTGTAGTTCTTATCCCGCACATGCTAAGCTCAGATTTATTTGAGGAATTACTTCTATCTCCGCACCCTATACTTCTAGGTGTCCCGATTGCGTGAAGGTGTTGGCATTGCTACTAATAATGTTGCTGAATATAGAGGTGCCATTTTGGGGTTAAGATATGCTCTTTCAAAAGGTTACAAACATATAAGTGTTCGAGGAGACTCCAAACTTGTTTGCATGCAGGTATTTGACTATCGCCTTTCCTTCATCTTACCTATTATTTTCTGAAAATATATACACAATATAACAACAATTTGATCACAACAAATGCTTGATTTACTTCTGTGCATATCAGCGAGTTACAATCCCTTCACTGCAGCCCTTGCACATGAAGTGTTCCTATTACCAATTGTTTAACTATAAACTCAAATTCTTTATGTTCTTACTACTTTATCTCGCTGACAGGTTCAAGGCCTATGGAGAACCAAAACACAGAACATGACAGAATTGTGTAAGATAGTTAAAGAGCTCAAGGACCAGTTTATGTCTTTCCAGATAATGCATATTGAAAGAGTAAGTCGAAATGACCTATCCCTTGTATAAAATTCGAACTATTAGAAGCAAGAAAATGCAGTTTTATGCACTTTATGTGTGCAGAGTTTGCATAAATCTAATTCAGTAATTGGTTCATGATTCATTTTCACCAAATTTGCTGCTGGATTTAATCATCAACACTTGCAAATGCACTTGTTCTTGCTATATTTGCGTTTCAAGACAATGCATTATCATTTTCTGTTGTAAAGCTAATGATTTTTGTTTTGTCGACGAAGCCCTTCATTCTCTAACACTTTCAGGAGTTCAATGCCGATGCTGATGCCCAAGCAAACCTAGGAGTACATCTAAAGAGTAATCCCGTTTCTATCTTCTCATTTCCGATAATTCTCCTATTCTTCCGTGCTCTTAACAACCATACCCAACTCGTGCAGCGGGTGAAATTCAAGTGGAATGCGACATGAAATGACAACCTAATCACCCCCCAAGGAACAAAGGATGTCCTTATTTTTGAAGCTCAGACACTGTAAGGTGCAATTGGTCATGAACAGATTGGAATTGTAGATAAGTTGGTAGGACTCTTATTGTAGCTTAAGATGTGTGGATGAATGGATTATGATCCTATTTTGCTTTGGTGATTAATGTAAAATATCTAATTATCTATTAGCCTGGTTGCATCCTTTGCCATGCATTTTGCTAATTTTCCCAAAATTGAGAAACATAAAATTTGAAATTATTGAAAATTTCTTGATGGGGTGAATTATTTATGTTTGAACAATTTTACTCTTAAAAAGTTTTTTTTTAGTTCAATGTATTCTTTTAAATGTAGTTTTTATGAGGACATATTTCAATTATTACAAGATTTGTGTCCACTATTGCTAAGAGCATCCCCAATGGGGTTGCTCAAATAGTGGGTTCGGTGGCAATTCCGTAAATAAATGGAACTTTTTTGGGTGGGGTTTGGGAGATTGTGTTTTTCGTTTTGGGTTTCCGGAGTCTCTACTTTAATAATTATAGAATAATTGAATTTGAGAAAAATGATATTAATTAAATGTGTTAATTTAAATTTGTAATATAAAATAAATAAATAAAAACGAAAAAAAATTAAATATTTAATTTTTTATTAATATTTTAATTTATTTCATTAAATAACATTAAAATTAAAATAGCAATTTTAGAAATTAAAATTTCATTAATTTTAATTTCAAATACAAAATACAAGAAATTGAAATACGAGAATTGAAAACACACGGAATTAAAATACAATAAAAGAAACGAAAAAACACACTTAATTTAAATCCCCAAATCGAGCGTAGATTTTTTGGGCTAACTTGTAATAAAAATGGTTGAAGAAAGATGGTTGAAAGATTGAAGAATGGATGAAGATGTGTGAAAATGTGAGATTGAAATAGGGTATTTATAGATGAATTAAAAAAAAAAAAAATGGGCTGGGTTCGGGAAACCCACGCACACAGCAGCGAACCCATGCGCGTTGCCCGCGCCCGTGCCCGGGTTCAGGGGACACAGCCCCAGTTCCCGCACCCGGCAGCCGCAGCGGGGGTTTCCTTGAGCGGGTTGCCTGCGCCCCTGCCCTAGGGGCTGCCCAGGTAGCGCGCGCCCAAAGCGCTGCAGATGCTCTAAGTCTAATTTGTTTCAAGTATGCACACAAATAAGAATTTGAAGATTTGATTACCAAAACATTTTTTTTGTAATAATGATAAGAAAAAAAATTATTTCAAGTATCCTCACAAAAAACGTAAAGTAAAATGGAATTATTTTTTCTCGATTTTAATAATGAAATAAAAATAAAATAAAAAAGGTAAAGCAAAAATATAAAGAAAAATATTATATTTAATTTTTTAATTTTATTAAGCAGCAGCATCTCTGCATTGTGGATAGAGTGAAAAAACATCGCTCCACAAACAGAAGAGCTCCACTGATACACAACAATGGCTTCCGTCTCCGCATTTTCTCTCTCCACACCCACTTCTACTACTTCTCTCTCTACTTACTCTTCCTCTGCTATCTCCATTCAACTCCCTTGCGCTAAATTCCAGACCCAATTCAAGAACCCCGCCATTTCCTGCATTTCATCACCGTTAAAGTTCAGCAAGCATCGGCGCATGGTAGCACTGGCCGTGGCGGAGGAAGAAGAGACCCTCATCCCGGAAGAAGAAGCCTCTCCGACTCCCGCCGATGCCGCCGTATCCGTCTCGGTCTTGCCTTCCGACATACTCACAATGTTTTTTCAGGTGCTCTTTAATTTGTTTTAAGGTTGTTTTTTGGATTGCACATACGGTGTTCGATGAATTGTTTATATGAAATTTTGTTTGAAATGCGTAGGCAGAAGGGACAATGAGCGACGCAGCTGTTCCTACTGTTACCAATGCTTTGCAGGTACTTCATTATTTCATTATTTTTCATTATGTTGAGGACTTGAATTTTTATGATGCCACTACTTAATATTCTTTTTTGTTAAACCAATCACTCATTTATTTGTACACTGTGTTATATAAACTGCTCTTTCTAGTTGCCACATTACTCATTTTGTAATATTTGCAAGCATAGTATAGTCTATAGATATCTAAATTAAGATTGTGTCATTAACTAGCTAGCCATGCTTTAAAAAATCTTACTCGAATAATTGCAAAAGGTCACTTCTTTAGGGGTTCCAATTTGTTAACCAGTTCCCCAACTCATCTCTATTCTTGTTTATAGGGAGTTGAAGGCGTTGCCGGTCTCAAAGTACAAGTACTCGAGGGCATTGCAAGTGTCGAGGTATTTTCTTTGCTCATCATCAGCCATTCGTCGAGAATTGTCTCTAGATCTTGGTGCTCTTTCATTTCCTTCCAACTTAACTAGATGATAATCTCTCTATACCCTTCCAAGTAAACAATTACCCTCGCACATTCTTATATGAACATATGATGGTTTGTGGTCTTATATGAACATCAGATAGCTGCCCATCTTCATCTAGTTTAAGAAGCATATCATCTAATTTCTTCAGCTTGCTTGGTTGCTTTAAACATAACAAGTCAATCGGTATCTTTGTACTTTTGCAGCTAACAAAACAAACAACGGTGCAAGCTACCGGGGTTGCCTCAAGCTTGGTGGAGACGATTCAAGGCTCAGGCTTTAAGCTGCAAACGTTGAATTTGAGCTTCCAAGAAGAAGAAGATATCAGCTAGACCATATATACTTCTCGTTCGAATGTGGTATTTTCATTAGGGTCTCTTTCTTGTCTGAATTTTGAGAAATTTCGATCTTAACCAAGTGTTTAAATCTGAGTCACTTCTCTGTTGATTATTTGTATAATTTACTATATGAAAGTCATAAACATCATATTTTGTGTATTTTTTACTTAGATGGAAGAGAATATATATGAGTTTATGATATGGTCAAATGATCAATTATTACCTATAATAAATAATTTTGGCACAATTTTGTAGGTAAATATATACCATTGAATATATCAATAAACTTTATTTTCACCTTCTTGATTTGAGATGACCAAAATCTTTATCATGAGAGAGAAGTTGTAAAATTTCATTGATACCATCACCTCTCCAGCTACTAACCTAGTTTTGATTTCTTGATTTCTAACTTCTTAGTTCTTACCAATTATCATTTGACTTTTTCCCACCAATAATATAAATCTATTATGGAACGTAGAAATCATCTATTTTGACATACCAAAAATATAGTTTAATGCACACTTCAACCAGTATATATAGAGAGGTTATAATGCACTAACATTAACATATATAGTCAACTACTCCTCAAGAAATAACAAAGGCAGTACAATACTATTTCAATATATACATATAATGAAAGTTGTTGTCTTGGCTGTGATGTGGGTGGCGCTGGCCGCCGCCACGGTGGTGGCAGACGGTGGCATGGCGGCCCCGGCCCCCAGCCCCACTGGTGCTGCGACGGGCGTGGTCCCGTCACTTCAGACAGTCCTAGTTGGTCTTGTTGTAGCAGCTGTGTCTTTCTCCACCATTAAAGACCTTTTTTGAGGTGCACGATGTCCTTGAATAAGTGTGCTATGTATGTGTAAACAACGTTGGATTTTGTGTGCTTGTATGTGTAATAAAAGAGTAGCTTTGAGCTATGTTTTAATCTTTTGTTGAATGAATTTTGGTGTGGTGGTGTTTAATTCGAACCAAGGGCCTTGAAGTAATCAAGAAAAGTAGAATGGTTTATGAGAAACTTCTTTTCTTTTCTGCAATAAATTATTACAAGTCCCAATTGATTCTGCAATTGGATTACTGATACGAAACAATTAATGAAATATCGATTCAAGACTAGTCAATGAATAACTGCTAGCTAGAGTATACTTATTATTTACTCACTCCGTTTTTTAGTAAGTGTCTTATTTTACTTTTTTTCTTATTTCTAAATAATTGTCATATTTCAAAATTTTAGAGTATATTTATGACAATCTTTCAATTTTACCCTTATTAAATACTTATTGGAATTTGATATTATTTGTATGAATGTATTTATTATGCTATTCAATAAAGGGTATATAAGTAAAATTTTCATTGATATTATTTGTATGAATGTATTTATTATGCTATTCAATAAATGATATATAAGTAAAATTTTCATTTTATTGGTACGTGTGATTTAGTAAAATAAGACACTTATTAAAAAATGGAGGGAGTATATGATTTCACAGCTCATCATTGAAAATATGAAAAATCGAAAGACTAATCATTTAACATGATGATCAACTATGTATTTGGTATTGCACGCAAGGTGTTTTGAGGTTTGACTAAACCAGTATCTATGTTGTTTTTTCGAAAGCGATTTGAGGAATCGTGGTCGCATAATGAATATGAAATTAAACTAAAAACCATCTTCCTACTGTTTGATGAAGGTTGTTCAAGAAATATCAAGAATTTGAAAATCTTTAATGAGCTGCGAAATTTATGCATTGCTATTGCACACAAGGTGTTTGAGGTTTTGACTAAACGAGTTTCTGCGTTGTTTTCTGTAAAGCGCTTTGAGGAACATAAACAAAATAAATTTCATCTTCTTACAAACACTTAAAGCGTATTGTTTGTTGAAAGTTGTTCAAGAAATCAATAATATGGAAATCTTTATATTTTGAAGGCTCTAATTTGAGATGTGAAACTTATGTATTGCTATTGCACACAAGGTGTTTGATGTTTTGACTGTTATGTGATGTTTTGAAGTTAATTTATTGATGACAATTTGTCGTTTGAAGGATAAATCTATAAACCTAATAATTTTAAATTAGTTTATACAGTTAAAGACTTTACCTAAAATGGGAAAAAGGAAAGAAGTGTATGCTACTGAACATCAGCTGCAACCTACGCTTTAGTGAGTTTTACCTTGGAATCGCAGCGGCAGTTCACCGATCCCGGCTCCGAACAGAACCCGGATCCATTGACCCGAATACCCAGAGCTGACCCTTTTCTTGGTTTTCAACGATTAACCCATTTTCAAAAATCAATTCACATCGAACGATCCAGTAGGGAAAAAAAAATCCAATCTTGTGGAGGAATGAGGGGAGGAGATGGAATCCTCGGAGTAAGGAGCAACGTGACATCACCAGAAGGAAAGAGCGTGAGAATCCGAACTCAGTTTCTAAGAAGACGAGAGAAATGGCTAGTGATTCTGGGAGTTGTACTCCACGCAGTGTATATGCTCAGCATTTTCGACATTTATTTCAAGACACCAATCGTTCACGGCATGGAGCCAGTGAAGCCGCGGTTCACTGCCCCTGCGAAACGCCTCGTGCTGCTTGTTGGTACTTGCTTGCTTTGTTTGTAATTGCAATGAACTGTGTATTGCACACGAGGTGTTTGAGATTTTGACTAAACGAGTTTTTGATGTTTTATTGCAGCGGATGGTTTGAGGGCGGATAAGTTCTTTGAGCCTGATTCGAACGGGAGCTACAGGGCTCCGTTCTTGAGGAGTGTGATTAAGGAGCATGGTCGTTGGGGGGTGTCGCACGCGCGTCCCCCTACAGAATCTAGGCCTGGACATGTGTCTATCATTGCTGGTTTCTATGAAGATCCTAGTGCTGTTACTAAAGGTAGGTTGGATCAATGCTGGTTCCATGTAGGGTGAAATTTCTTTTGCTGAATTTAGTTTTGAACTATTGATAGCTTAAGTAGTGTTAATGGTGGAGATGAATCCACATGAGTTATGTTCTATTGTGTATACTGTTTGTTAATTGGGATGTCTATACTTGTTTGTTTCTTTGCAAATTTGATCATTGAGTACTGTTTCGTTCTAGGGTGGAAAGCTAATCCAGTTGAGTTTGATTCCGTGTTTAATCGGAGCCGCCATACATTTGCCTTTGGCAGCCCTGATATCATTCCTATATTTTGTGGTGCCTTGCAGCATAGCACTTGGAATTCTTATCCACATGAATATGAAGATTTCGCGACTGGTTTGTTACTGATTTTCTTTTTAAATCTTTTGTCGATCCTTTGTAAATTATCACATGTTTTTTTTTTTTGATCTTGTAGCTTGTATGTGCAGATGCATCTTTTTTGGACGAATGGTCACTAGATCAATTCGAGGGCCTCTTGAACAGGTCGAATGAAGATGAAAATTTGAAGCGGCTTCTTCAACAAGATAATCTTGTTGTATTTCTCCACCTGCTTGGTTGCGATTCAAATGGTCATGCTCACCGGCCTTATTCAACCATATATCTCAATAACGTTAGGGTTGTTGACAAAATTGCTGAAAGAGTTTATAATCTTGTTCAGAGTTATTTCAAGGATAATCAGACAGCCTATGTTTTTACTGCTGATCACGGCATGAGTGACAAAGGTTGAGCATGCTGAACTCGGTCATACTCTGACATAGAAGCTTTATGGAGATTTTGCTGAAAACTCTTTATGTACTATATCGATGAATTTGGTTACTTTGTCGATGATTTGGGGAATTAACATTCTGATAGGTATCTTTTCTCTTGAAAGGGAGCCACGGAGATGGGCATCCATCAAACACTGATACTCCCCTCGTTGCTTGGGGAGCAGGTGTTCGATCACCTGTGCGAACTTCTGAAAACCATCACCATGATCACACTGTTCGCTTCGTTGATGACCATGTCCACGACATGCCTACACCAGCCGACTGGGGTCTTGGTGGCATTGAGAGACTGGATGTGAATCAAGCTGATATTGCACCATTGATGGTACTACTATTTATCAGATACGAAAATTTTGTTTTTCACCTTACCTCCATTTAAATTTCCTCCCTTTATATTTAACAGTTCTTTTTGGAACTTTTGACAGTCAACTCTTGTAGGTTTGCCATGTCCTGTTAACTCAGTCGGAAATTTGCCGATTGAATATGTTAAACTTAGTAAGGTGAGCTGGCATTGTATAATTACCCTGGTGATTAAACTATGTAACACATAATCTATATTTTTTATGAGTCTTCATATTTGTAAAACGAAAAGGTTACATCTAAGATTTCTTTATGGAGATGTGAAAATTTTGTATCAGGTCGACGAAGTTGAGGCTGTGCTGGCTAACACAAAGCAAATTCTCAGCCAATTTCTTCGGAAATCACGTATCCTCATACAGCTACATGCCAATTTCTGCTAGCTGTCTGTTTAGATATAGTGCAGTACGTTGTTATTTGATCCACTATTTAGTTCACTTTTATCCTTAATTATAAAATAAGAATTGAAGCAGTCAAATTCCTTGAATTTCAAGCCTTTCAAACCCTTGGGCAACTCAACTTTGGTCTTGGATCAAATTGAACACTTGATATCCATTGGCGATTACGAGTCTGCAAAAACGCAATCTGAAGATCTCCGGAGTTTGGCGCTAGAAGGGCTTCACTATTTTCAAACTTATGACTGGTTTAGGCTGATGACTGTAATTTCTCTCGGCTACGTTGGGTGGATGATTTATCTGACAGTCCATGTGTTACAATCTTATACCTCGTTGCCTAGAAAGTTTTTCCAAAATGACCAATCAGTTTACCTGAAGACAAACACCAAGAAGGTAGTAAAACAAAACAAATTTCTATGTGTGACTTTCTTACAACTCTTTTCTGCTTCTGTGCAATACAGTTTACTTATTTGCTCTTGACAGGCCTACTTCTCTGGATGTCTCCTGATGGGATTAATGTCTCTTGTACTGCTGGTGGAACATTCTCCTCCACTCTATCATGCATACTTTGCAATGACAATATTTCTTTGGGTTCGTATCTGCTGCGAATATCAGTTTCTGAGAGAACTTTGGAGATATGTGTTTGGGAAAGAGATACGTTATTTTGTGAAGCTTTTGGCCAGCTTTATTATATCTGTGCTGGTTCTTGAAATCCTGGTATGTAGCATTATTGGATATTATTCTGTATAAAGGAATCTCTGAGCACTCCAAATCTGATACTTTGTTTCTTTTAATCTAATTCATGCAGGTGAAAAGCTTCATGGACAGGAAAATCTATACTTGGAGTTTCTTGATTGTTGGGGTTGTTGCTTCTGTTTATCTTCTCTACTCCATGCCATGGGGATCGTTGTTACCGGTTTTTGTATGGCTAGCATGTTGGTCCTTGTCAATTTTTACTCTGATGCCTGCCGAAATCCCAGATAATACTGAACTAGTGTAAGTTATTATGGTATATTGCTTTCATGAAGTACCTACCTACGAATATTCGATCTTCTTAATTTTGGAACTTATCTTTTTCAATGATCTCTAACAATAGTTCTGAATAACATAGGGTTTCTATCACCAACTGATTGCTAGCTTTATTTTGCAGAGTTGCCAGTGGTTTTATGATTGTAATGATTGGAGTAGCTTCAAGATATCTAGATATGTATGCCAGAGAGAGTAAATTTTGGCTTTCTCTCACGCACGAAGTAAAGAAATCCAAATCGAATATCCTTTTCCTCTTTCAGGTATCTAACATGATTCTTCTTGTCAATTGCCTATGCTTTGCTTCTACTGAATTCCTAACTTGAAGCTTTTGCTGCAATATAAATTAAGGTGTTGCTGGTTGCTCTTTCAGCACTTATGGTGCCCTTATCGACATCTCGTAGAACAGAAAAGCAAGAATTGCTTGTTATACACCAAGTGATAAATTGGTCAATTGCTGGTACTTTCAGCCCTTTCTTTACTTTGCTATTCCGTTTATCCATCTTTTTCTTCATCTTGCTATCGATGGTTATGTTGGTAACGAAGCTGAAGTACCTCTAGACTGACTAGGGTTTGATTTGTATAATTGCACATATTGTCTATCAATAAATGAACTAGAGTGCTCTTCGGTAACGACTCAGGCATAAGATTCATCGGAATACGTACGAGTCTTGAACTTATTAGGCAAAAATAGATGAGAGAAATGGAAAGGAGAGAGTTAGATTCCCATTTTTGGTTTACAAAAATAGCAAATAAACTGATGGAATCTTTCACTTTTTGTTCTTCGTAGGCGTATCGGTGGTTCTACCACTCTTTTCACCAACTGGCCTCTTGTCGAGGCTTACTTCCATATATCTTGGTTTTGCACCGGCATTCCTCCTTCTTTCGATAGGGTACTTCTCGTTCTTTAACAAACTAGCCAGGACACCATCAGTGAGCTTTGTAGATTAACATTACTTGTTTCGAGTTTACGTGATAATTGCTTGTCGCGAAACCCATGCAGATATGAAGCTGTGTTCTATGGGGCCCTCGCTCTTGCTCTCATGGCATGGATACTTTTTGAAAATGCGTATCTCCAGATAAGTCAGACGAGCAAATCTCCGAGTTCTACCATGGCTATGGAAGACAATGAACTTGTTTCAGAATCTGACGATAGATGCTTGAAGTTGTCTGATCTGCGCATTCCATTAGCATTCGTAAGTGACGAATCCACTTATACTTCTCAATCATCATATTATACGAGCTCTGTGCAGTTCCTCGTGTTTCTAATTTGTTTTTTCTGGTTGAAGATGGTTTTCTTCAACATTGCATTCTTCGGTACTGGTAATTTCGCGAGTATCGCGAGTTTTGAGATCTCGTCTGTTTATCGATTCATCACAATCTTCAGTGTGAGTACCAACTCTAAGCTCGATCCATTGCATTTCTTGGTTGATTCCTCGGTGCTAACTTCATACGATTCGCTATTTCTTGCAGCCGTTTCTAATGGCGGCCCTCCTCATCTTCAAATTGTTGATACCATTCGTGCTCGTCGTGTAAGTACAGTTATTTCAATCTCCTGCATCATTCGAAAATTGATTTGCTTAAAAACAGCTCAAAGCCTTAGCTTTCCGCGCTACTATATAACTCTGAAACGCTCTCTCGTGTCGTATTTTGAAACTCAATCTCATGAAAGCCATTATACGAACCTCGATCATTGTACGCAGATGCACATTCACTGCGATTACGAGAATGATGAGAGTTCCATTGCTGGGATGCTATTTTCTTGTCATAATCTGCTCCGATGTCATGACCATCCACTTCTTCTTCCTGGTATGCCTCCTTAACCTCGATTCAGTCCGGGCTCATGAGTGATAACGATGAACTTGCATAGACTAGCTACTATAGCGATTTTTCGATAAATGGTTCGTTTGGTTATAGAGGAATGACTCGATCGACATCTTCGTTAACATGATCGAGGTGTCGTTGATGATAGGTACGGAACACGGGGAGCTGGATGGAGATCGGAAACAGCATAAGCCATTTTGGGATAATGAGCGCTCAAGTTGTGTTTGTGCTTTTGCTATTTGCAGTGACCATTATTTACACAAAAGACCTCCATGTTAGATCCTCTAAACGCCTTCACAAGCAAATGTGAAGCTTTTCTTCCTTTAACTTCTTCTTCTTCGCTAACACTAGACTCCAATCCAAGTTTTGTAGGTTTTTTATTTTGTTTTTTGTCTTGAGAGAATTTTGTAGTTAAGATTTAAGTGTGACATCTTATTTTCTTACAATTGTATCAAGTACAAAAGGATTTTATTTATTTATTTTCCTTTTATTTTTATGTCAATATTCTATGCTAAATTAACACAGCAATAGAGAAGTGGATGGGACCCACATGCACGCGGCTAGACAGACACTAATTTCAACTTAGCTGCTCTTTTTCCAATTAACTCCTTATATTATTAATATTTTTCCCACCAACTATATATTTTTATATCCTAATTCAGTAATTTACCACCTCGCATTTTGAAATAAAAAACTTTTCCTGCAAAAGTAAATTTAACTGCAAACTGTAATGTATGTGTATGTATTTAAATAAAATCAACATTTAAATCCTGATTCTTTTTCTGGAGGAAAAAAAAAATCCAATTATAGAAAATTGGAGTACTTAAATAAATGGAATAATAGTAATAATAATAATAATGTGTATAGAAATCATGTGAGTAAAACATAGCATACATACATTTATTCATTAATGGCGTCGCCGCTGCTTCTGCTGCTCTCGCTCACTGTCGTCTTCCTCCTCCGCCCAGCCGCGGATGCGGCGGCAAACCAAGAGGTCCTCACCACCACCTACTACAGCAGGTCCTGCCCCAAATTCGAGCAGATTGTGCAGGACACCACCACCAACAAGCAGATCTCCTCCCCCACCACTGCCGCCGCGGCGCTCCGCCTCTTCTTCCACGACTGCTTCGTCGGCGGCTGCGACGCCTCCGTCCTCGTCTCCTCAACCCGCTTCAGCAAGGCCGAGCGCGACGCCGACATCAACCTCTCACTCCCCGGCGACGGATTCGACGTCGTCGTCCGCGCCAAGACTGCGCTCGAGCTCACCTGCCCCGGGGTCGTCTCCTGCGCCGACATCCTCGCCGTCGCCACTCGCAACCTTGTCGTCATGATGGGAGGCCCCTTCTACACTGTTAAATTAGGGCGCAGGGACGCCCTGACCTCACGCGCCGCCGACGTCGAGGGCAACCTCCCCCGCCCTACAATGTCCATGACTGAAATCATCCAGATCTTCCAATCGAAAGGATTCTCGATCCAGGAAATGGTGGCGTTATCCGGCGCTCACACCATCGGATTCTCCCACTGCAAAGAGTTCAGCTCCGATCTCTACAATTACAGCAAAACCTCCGAATCCGACCCGGCTTATTACCCGGAGTTCGCGAAATCGCTCCGGAACGCCTGCGCCGATTTCCACCGGAATCCAACGCTATCGGTGTTCAACGACGTGATTACGCCTAACAAATTCGACAATGTGTACTACAACAATGTGAAGAAGGGATTAGGGCTGCTCAAGTCAGATCACGGGCTGAGTTCGGATCCGAGAACCCGAGGGCTCGTCGAGCTTTACTCGAGAGACCAGAACGCGTTCTTCAAGGCATTCGCGAGCGCGATGGAGAAGCTCAGCGTCCATGGCGTCAAGACTGGGAGGAGTGGAGAGATTAGGCACAGGTGCGATGCTTCTAATTATTGAAGACGACGACCCTCCAAAAAATCAAATTAAATTAATTTGAGTTGCTATTTCTGCTTTAGTTCTTTTCTAATTTTCTTTTTGGGATCATAATATTGAATCAAATGTGTGTATTTATACGGAATTCTTGAAGATTAATACAGTTTTTTGTATCATTTGAGGGCTTCCCCTAGTGCAAAGTGACCTTCAAATTCTAGGCATTGATCCAATATTTTAACTGATTTATGCATTAATCACCAATACTTGAAAAAATATTTTTTTTGTGTAGTTATTTATTGGGGTTTTCCTTCTTTGTTTTGTTATTACAAAAGTAGGGGGGACATTCATCGTAATATTCATGTGCATTAATAAAGTTTGTATTTATAAAAAAAGTAAATCAATCAATTATAAGTTTTGGTACAACAATTTATTTATACTAGTGATTCATTTATGTATGTGGGGTTTGTCTCATTATTTCAATATTCTCTATTAGATAATACAACTCATTGTTCGATGGCACAACTATCTTCTTGCGTGGTTGTAACGAATTAAAGCAAGTGATTTAAGGAAGTTCGTGTACTTAAATATAAAGATTACATTTTTATGGGAAATATCAAAATGCCAAAAAAAACACTCTTATGTTAAGATTAATTAATCCTTCTTAACATCTGAATTAAGACAACATAATTTAACATGTCAAATTTTTATAATATGCTACAAGAGATAAGCCATGTTGGTTTTTATAGTTTGAATTCTAATTTGCCTAAATATCGATAATTTATATATGTACTTTAAAATTTTAAAATTGGGCCGTAATTGCAAAATAAAGCATATGGCTTCATAAGCCCATTCATTACTCGGACCCAATTATATTTAATTTTTCCGGATCCTTTTAGTCAAGGCCCGACCCGTTTCTCGTGGTCGGTTGTAAATTTCAACTCCTTTATTTAATAATTAAAAAGAATAAATGGGTTTCGATTATATTCTATTGTATCGGCGGTTTCCTCCCGCGTAAGAAATCCTAATCCCTTTCGAATTTGGCTTTCTCCCCAAGCCTAAATTCCTCTGTATATATCAAACTTCTAGGGATTTCTTCGCACAAACCAAATCATAATCGTCTAAATTCATTCCGATCCCACGATTTTCCGGCGAAAACAATCAGAAATCGAATCGATCACGATTTCTCCGGCGAAAACTTGGGAGTTTGCGACTATTTATATCGGCGGCGATGGGCGGCGGAACAGAATCTTTTCCAGATCTAGGACGTCATTGCGAAAAATCCGATTGCCACCAGCTCGATTTCCTCCCCTTCACCTGCAACGCATGTCACAAGGTATACTAGTTTTCTCCAATTTGTTTTTATATAAGGTTTTTTAATCCACCGGCTTTAATCCGAACGTATGGATTTGACTTACATCGGATTTCTATTTATCTATTCTTCGATTTTCGATTCTGCAGTCGTTCTGTTTAGAGCACCGGTCAGGCAAATCGCACGACTGTGCGAAGCCGGACGCCGGCAGCCGGAAAGTAGTGGTCTGCGAGACCTGCACGGCCGCAATCGAGACGACAGGATGCGACGGGGAGGATGAGAAGAAGATTCTCGAGAGGCATGAGAAGTCGGGCGACTGCGATCCAAGGAAGAAGAAGAAGGCTACGTGCCCGGTACGGCGTTGCAAGGAGGTGCTAACGTTCTCCAACACGGCAACGTGCAAGACTTGCCGAGTTAAGATCTGCCTGAAGCATCGATTTCCGGTAGATCACGCCTGCCAGCAGCTGCGACCCTCAACTCCAGCTCCGGATTCGGCTGCGACGGTTTCGAACAAGTTTTTGGCTGCTTTCGCGAAGAGGAGTGGGAAAGATTGTGGGAACAAGATTTCTATGTCTACTTCGCAGACAAATGTTAAAGCATATTGATTCTTCCGTAATCATGGATTTCTTTTTATGATAAAAAATTACAAAGTTTATAATACATTCTTGTTCACTTCAATTCGATTCGTATTTGTAAACTATCCAAAATATTCGTGTCTGTAAACTATTCGATTCATATTGATATTCATACTATGCGATTCGAGCATTGGATTTAAATTTTTTTCTTCTGGACCAAATAGTAAATTTATCTATCCAAGCAACTCTATATACAAAATAGGCAGGCAACAATACTATTGCGCAGAAACGAAGAAAACTTACAAAAACAAACGTTAACTAGGATCAGCTAACAACGTTGTATGGTGTCAACTTAATATGCGAAATGTACACAGTTCCGAATCGGTAACGCTGGATGCAGTGCAGTTTTAGTTACCTGGGTACACATTGCGGACTGCTGCAAGTTCCATGACAACATAGTTCTGGCACGGCTAGCTATTGCAAGTAGTTGCCGTGCGATGGAGGTCCGGGGCGAGCGTGTAGAGCATGGATTATCTTCTTCCTTGGTCCCTGTGATTTACGACCAGTCAAATTCTAGCTTTGATTCATTACATATGTTTGTGTTACATATGATTGAGACAATATCTAAGTTTTATCATGCTAGTAGCCAAATTATTAACCGAGAGCATGTGAAATATACATGATATAGCAAGAAAGTTGGGAACAAAAAAGGAAATTTACCATTGGTATTCCTAATTCCTTGAGGTCATATTCTCCCATTTGCTTCAGCACAGCCATATCTACCTGAATTACAAAAGCATCAACATTTCTCATTAGAGAACGGCAAGTGACGACGACTTATAAAACTTATGTTAAGTCGAGTGAGTGAATTGATGAATTATGCTATATAATCTTTGAAAATGCTACTGCGTACCTCTTCAGCTTGAAAATTGATGGAGTATTTCCCTAGACCAAGTGAGTGCAGCCAATTGCTGACAGTCGGAGGAGGCTGGCTGTCCTTACGAACATATGATGTCTGTGAAAAGCAGAAGCATTACATGGGTGAAAATCACGAATGCCGCTAGAAGAAAGTATTAGAGATTAATGTAATATAAGTCTACAAGGCTTCTTAGTTTCATAGTTCCTTTGTTTCATTGAACATGAGTCTTGCACCAAAATTTTCGGGACCTCCCTAGACGAAATAGATAGGAAGGTATTATGTGATCTATGCACCTAGCATAACTGATCCAAGACATACATATCATCCATTTTCTACTGAAATTCTGACGAAGGTTCGCTAGCAGAGAATATACATACCACGATCAAGTATTAAACTGAATGCATGTGTACAAATTATTTTCTTACTTTTTCATGGATTATGGTCTTGGTAGAAGGCAAAATCAGTTATCCAAGAATCATATTGATACAGAAATATGTGAAATTCTCCAAACGTAAGATGATTGATGATAGAATATACTTGTAAGTTTAAATCTAAGCAACTTTATATAATAAATGTACTAGCAGAAAAAAGGAGCTACGAGAGAGAGAATAGATTTATACTTGGTAAGGAGTAGTGGAAATGCTACCAGCTGCCATGGGGACCTCCATAGGCAACTTGCCAGAATCCATCGCTCGTCTTTGGCCAGTAATCATAGGCACCTTTGGCCTAGAGGAAACCAAACGACTGCTTGTGAAAACTTGCTCCCTTCTGGAAGTGTCAAAAGGTCTCGTTGATGTCGCCTGCTCCATTTCATCAATAGCACTGCCCGGGTTAGAGACAGCCCCAAACGATCTCATGACTCTATCCGGTGATCTTGTTCGCCCACCAGTTGAAGCCCAAGATGCATAAGAACTTCTCCTTGAATCCATAGTTGGCATCTCAGCAGTCAGTTTTGGATATGGTACGCCTTTGAGGAGTCTATCATCAGACTGAGAAGCTCTCAAGACTTTTGCACGAGCCTCTATCCCTTTATCATGCAACCTATTCTTGAACTTCTCCCTCGACATTCTCTTGCGTGTCAGCTTCAAGCGGAGATCTTCAGAACCCAATTCATCTTCTGCAGCCATCACCAAGATAGCCAAAACAAAGCATAGCAAAACATGTCATTTTCACTAACACTAAAATGTGGGGACAAATTACATATTGAAGAAAGCAACTTTCTACCTTCTAAATGGCTGCTGTATCCATAGCTCCTTCCACTCTCACCATCTCTCATCCTGAGCATAGATTGGATTACCATAAGTTGAAAAATCCAAAATTGTTTCCCCATCAAAATGTGGTAAAACATTCCATAAAAACCACGATTTGTAGAACTTCATCCAAGGGAATAACAAAAGTACTTCACAACTAATCGGTTTAGATACAGAGTTGAGCTGAGTCAAGCTCGAGCTCCACAAAGCATCAACACGTCACAATCCGTCACATAGAACATACAGAGAAAATCTAAATTGACCACAAGCGAAAAGCGGAAGATCCTCACCGTTTACTATCATTAAATGCGCTGCTCCCGAGAGACTCTGGCAGCGATCTCTTACCCCTAATCGGCGCCTCGGCAGCAGCACGGCTTCCACCGGAGATACCCCACGAATCCTTCACCACTTTCTACCACCATTAAAAAAAACATCGCAAACTAAATTAGCTGCCTTAATGCCCCAAAAGAGTGATGATATTGATACTTTACAAGGGAAAAATGAACAATTTGTAGCCCTAGATTAGCTATAGCTATTAAAAATAGGGAAAATCGAGGCGTACCTGACCGGAGGTGCCGAGAGTGATCGTGAATTGGGGCTTCGCCATTTCTGTGATTTGTCAATAACTTCTCCGAATTCGAGGCCGAGTTGAATCGTAGGTATATAGCACGACGGGTATAAGAAGTGAAACAGAACACAGTCGAGCAACGAAGAATTTTTTATTTTTATATTTTTCCTTTTAAATATATACAATAAATTAAATATTTATTTTATTACCATTTCAGCTAGTACATATACACGACAAACCGAGTTAGCAATTAAATCTAGACCTGCATTAAATTGAGTTAATTTGTTAGTATTGAATCTAGACTTAGCAATTAAATGAGTTATTTTTTTAACATCAAAAAATGAATTTCGTGACCTGCATTATATTGAAATATTATTTTTGTTTATAAATTGAAGGCATGTACATTTGTTGTTGTATGATGTCAAATTCCATTTAAGAAAAAATTGAATTTATATCAAAATTTGAGTCATTAATAAAATTGATATTTTCAAAAAACTGAATAGAAAATTTATATTAAATTAAAAAATAATGCAAAGTGTGTATTTAAAAATCAGTTATTCTGTTTCTTTTCATACGATTATATGAATTGAAAGTTCATTCTTTTCATATGTTTGGTAATAGGTTCTGTTAGTAACAGATACGAGAGTGAAAGAAAGTAAAGAAAAATAGAAGATACAGGAATTTTACATCATCGTAACGAAATGTAGCTCATGAAGAGAATCTTAAAGGGAAAACAAGTGAGCTTCAAAGATGGCATTACATATTTGCTGTTGTTTCTCGAATCTCTTCCAACGTAATAACCTGCATAGCAAAAGGGTTAATTCAACTAGCTTGCTTATATCAAGTAAAGAACGGTTTTTGTAAGCAAATTTTCAATTTGAAAGATAGTATTTACAAAGTTTGAAGTCAAGATACTTGAAATTAAAGGAGGAGTCATGGTGTATTTTCATATTTTACCTGATCCTGACCAGCAAAATCGTTATCGGGAGTTAGGAAAAGCATGCAGTGGCATTCCTTCCTGCCAAAGCACCAGAACAATTAGGATATCGAAGACATGGTCAAACTAGAATCATTCATGAGGCAAAGAGAGAAAGCGTGAGAAAGAACTTCAGTTGATATGGTCTTGGATCAATGTATTCGATTAGTGAAGCATGATTGACAGATGTGTAATCAAATAATGAGGGTATGAGAAGTTCTTGAATTGGACATCCAAAATAATACATCATACAATGGGATGCTAGGAAGTGTATATGCGGATTCTCATTGGATAAAGGAAGTTATATAGCAATATCCATTCGAAGATTGAATCTGATAGAAATGAATGGAAAATCCAACCTGGGGGATATAGACAATAGACAATATAGACAACGGCTACAAGTTTTCTAGAACTGAGATGATTTCAATGAATATTTCAAATGTTATAGTTCATGAGATACTGATACCAAATTCAATCTTCATCCGCAATATAATTGGCAATCAAGCACTTTCTTTTAGCCAGAGTAACTCTAGTCGTCATCGTAGCCTAATGATTCTATCACTATCGCAACCTATAATCCAGATTCTATTGCACAAAATAAATCCGGAAACAGGATAAATTAATTCCAACAATCTAAACACAAAGCCTCACCTCTCCCTCATAGGAACGCAAGGACAGTTCCAAAATCCCTGTTGTGCCTCAGCAGCCTTATCATCATAGTGCCTGAACCCAAATTAGTAGGAGTATATACATATATAAGCACCATATATCGCAAAATCTAAAGCACATTTCAAAAGGAGCTGATTAGTATTCATATACTTGCGTCTCTGGTGGAAACTACCTGCAAGGGCAAAGAGGAGCGCCCAGTGTATCCCTGTGTTCCGCCAATCCCTGTTTACAAATTCAACAAAGCACGTTCACTCTTAGTTCATGATATGCTGAAAAGATGATTATAAGTCATATTCGAGTTTAGTTCCTCACTAATACACACATATATTGCGAGCTAATTAGTTATCACATCACGGTAAAGTAGTCAGTAATTTAGCCATTTCAGAAAACCTCAAGTAAAATATTCCGAGTTCTTGCAAAGCACACACTTCGGAGTGAGCAACCAAGCTAGAAATATAGCCATTTCACACGCGCCCACACACAAACACATGAAGCAACTGACTAGCTTTCATTAAGCACAGAGTAAACTAAACCCTCGAGCTACTACATTGACAGTTTTCTCAATGTATTCACAACTTCCTACTAAAAATTAAATGATACGAAATTAGAAACTGTTAGAATCTATAGGCGTTAGTTTGTTAAAACTTGTTAGATGAGTTGTTAAGAGTTAGTTGAATAGAAGTTGTTAGTAGCATCTAGATAGAACTTAGTAGTATCTAGAACAATATAGAAAGATCTATGCTTATGTTGCATAATCTCTATAAATAAGAGCTACATGTACCCTAAATAGATGATTTCATATACTACACATTCTCATATATTGAAATCCATCTTCTTCTAGTATCTCTTTCTTCTATCTTCTCTAATCTCTTTCTATAGATTTTAGCTTTGAATTTTGAAATCTTAACATGGTATCAGAGCCTAATCTCGTTTATCCTGGTGAAGGAGAGTTCAATTCTCTCATATATTTTCCAGAATTATTGGTATTCTATGAAGCTTTTCTATAGCTTCCATGGAGTCAATTGTCATCTTCTCTTACCTCTTTCAATAGCTTAGATTTTTTTTCCTTCGCTCATTTTTCATTTTTTTTCTGAAGTTTTTATGGCTTCATCTTCTCTATCTTCACTCCTCTCTTCTGTAGCGTCTCTGTTTTTTTTTCTGTAGCTTAGGAGTGTCCGTTCATTGTATATATTCCTCCGTCTCTCTGTTTTCTGTTTTTTTTTTGTTTCGGTTTTATTTTCGGTGACATCGTCTAGCAACGATCGTCGCCTCCTCGAGTCCACGCTCAGATCTCCACCGCCGCAGCCACCTCGAGTCCACACTCAGATCTCCACCGCCGCCGCAGCAGCCTTGGATGAAGAACTACTGGAGTTGCAGAGGCAATTCGAGTGTGCACAACAAGCGAAATCCAACATCTGTTTGTCCAAACGTCGTCAAATTGGTGCGGAAACTCCAGGAGCTACATATCATCGACTTCGACGTTCTCGCATCTCCGGATTTCATCTTCTCCTCCCTCCGATCTTTGCCGTGGTCCATTCCCTTGTTCCGAGCTGCTGTTTCCAAATACTGTTCTACATTGGACATCGCTGAAATATCAAGCTAAAAGCTCCGTGATTCCTCTGGAAATCGGAAGAGAAATGTTGATGTCAGGCTCCACTAAAGCTCCGATTGAACGGCTTTGGCTATTCCGAGAAGATGAAGAGTTGTGAAGAAGAAATGGAAAACAGCTGGAAGCAAGAGCAGCAGAATAGCTTTTATGTAAATGGCGTTGGTGCGGTTCCTATTCCGTATGTACGTGCTTATATGTTGAGGCTTCATCTTCTACTGAACAAATTACTTCTTCGAGAGAAAGGATGATAGGAGTTTGGCTTCTGTGGGGGTATGTTAGAATCTATAGGCGTTAGTTTGTTAAAACTTGTTAGATGAGTTGTTAAGAGTTAGTTGAATAGAAGTTGTTAGTAGCATCTAGATAGAACTTAGTAGTATCTAGAACAATATAGAAAGATCTATGCTTATGTTGCATAATCTCTATAAATAAGAGCTACATGTACCCTAAATAGATGATTTCATATACTACACATTCTCATATATTGAAATCCATCTTCTTCTAGTATCTCTTTCTTCTATCTTCTCTAATCTCTTTCTATAGATTTTAGCTTTGAATTTTGAAATCTTAACAGAAACAAATACATATTAACATACTGATGACAGCAAAGACATTGAAAATTTTCTCAATAAATATATCCAACTTCTAATTTACAATTGAAATAGATAAAAAAAAATAACACGAGAAAGAGCTAAGACATTGAAATGAATACCTTGATGACAACGGAGGTGACGCTTTTATCGACACAGAAATATGTGTCGGATTTCCTCGCATACTGCTCCGAGAATTTTCTCATTGCCTCGACCGACTTCTCAGTAGGCTCAGCTGAAACAACGCATAATCATCTTTCCATTTTGAACTGTTATAATTATTTTGGGGGAAAAAGGAAAAAGGAAAAAAGTTAACCGATCGAGCTGACGTCAAGTCACAAAACTACCTCCTTGAGCGACTACAGTATGATGTCTACGCGGAGGCGACGGCGGCGCAACCGCCGTGGAAATGCCTAGGCCGACGCTGTAGGAAGTTGAAGCTTGAAGAGCTCTCATGGCTGAAAATTTTGACTGATTTTGTACTTCTGTAACCACCACTCTTATACATATATACAAGAGATGAGATTTAAAAAATGAAAAATGAAAATAAAAATGCTGTTTATATTTTCGACTTTGGAAGCAGTTAGCACCACTCATTGCGAAATATCGAGGAAGAAATCACTGTTCATAGCCGCCACCTAAGCAACTTTGGGCCCGCAACAAGGCCCATTTACGGTTCAAAACCTCTACTTAAATAATTTTGGGCCGAGTGGAATCGGCCCAATTAGGGTCTTCTATATGACGGCCCATTATATGTTTATTTTTGGGTTGGGGGCCTAGTGTAATATGTTATGCTAGGCAAAATTTGATTTATATGGTTAGTTGCCTCAAAACATATTTCCCAAAAATAATTATAATTTTTCAATTAAGTTAATAGTTTCTGAATAAATAAATTTTAAAATTTTATTTTTAATTTTTCAGGATCTAATATCTCATTTTTATGTACATGTAAAAAAGTTAAATTTTATTTTCATCAATTAAACTTGATCGAAAGGTCAACATTAAAAAAATAAGAAAAAATATCCTAACTAGATATCAATCTAAACGCATCGAACCGATATTCCAATTATTTAGCCAATTTGATTTAAAATCAATGTAAATTTACCCGTCGAGTTTCTAGAGAGTATAAATCCGGTCAACGATAAGATATGCAGTCCAATTTTCTTTGGTCGTGTTCTGTCAGGATTTATTCGATATCAATTTTGATAGATCTGATATTGATAGAGAAAACGACACGACACGACACCACATGACACTTCCTCACCAACTAGATGGCAACCCATCTCAAAATTAAAATGTAGCATCACTTCACAACTTTATCAATTCCAAAAATTGGACAATAAAGGCAATGTAGATTATTCTGGGAGGCAATGCCCCAATTCAAATTACTCAAAGAAAATAGCTTGCAAACAAAGAGGAAGCATATTTTATTGTCCCATTCACAAATGTCAATGCATTAATTCAATCAAAGAAAATATAGGCCCATCTCTCCTTGTTACAAAATGTGTAGACACAAATTTTCTTGTGAGGAATTTAGTGATTGATAATTCTTATCAAGAATGGGAGACTTGACATACATACTTGAGGTTGTACCATTTTATTCTTGTGCTATTTTGAGAATGAGTTGAGTTTATAATTTTGTAAATTTGTAAATGCAACCTTATTATGGTGCAAAGACAATGTGCCAATGATTTTTCATTTAAATTTTGTTATTAATATTGATTCCAAATAATTATGTTTTGATTAATAATCACTTTCAAATATATTTTAATATTACTCTTACTAATTAGTTTGTTTTCTTATAATTAAAAATATCAAAGCCTCAATAAATTCACAATTTTACTTCGCTCATAAAGTTATAATTCCTCAAAATCAAGTATTATTGTGTCCTCTTTTTATATGATTATTATAATTTTTGAACAAATGAGAATAAAGGGTTCTTGTAAATAGAAAGGCTGAGTACAAAAGTTGGTAAAGCTATAAAACATGTAGAAAATTACCCCCACATATTTCTGAGATAGTAAAAAGCAAAAACACTTTGTAACTTTTTGCATTCAAATGCATTGGATAACTAATTAAAAACTTCATCATAAAAAAATCCATCATAATAAGAAATATATGTGTAAAAACTTATTTTCTGTTTTTTCAGATATCTTGATTTGATATTAATGCAGATCACAAAAGAGCCTACTCCATAAATTAACTCAAATTAGAAGGAGATAAAAACGAACTTAATGTATATGTTTATGAAGAAAAAGGCTATTGGAATTTATGTAAATTATTATTATTGTGATCATCATATATTCATCGAGCTTACACAAAATAATTCATGGCTGAATTTAAAGATTTTCAGTCTGAAGTTTAAAGATCTAGCTATTTATTAATTTCATATATAGAATATCATATGAGATTTTTAGAATTAATTTATATAGACAAGCTATAAGAAAACAAGAAATTTTATTATCACAAATCGATTTCTTGAATGTGAAGAAGCATGTAAAGGTGTTATAATAAGCATCTAAACACAAGAAATAAGAACTTTAAGAAGAAAAAAACCCTAATTTCCTCTAACAAAAAGTCCATTAACACAGCATACTATAAGAGGTAGAACCATTAATGATCTAATTCAAGCTCATATATATAGATCTGAAATTTAAAACTTACAAACTGAGATCTACATATTCCATTGTTCTAGAAATCAACAAGCAACAAAATCAAACAAGAATGTGAAACAAAAGAACACACAAACCACACACAGCTGCTACAAAGATCAAAGGTATATAGCAGCAAAGCACTAACCCTATTCACTAACCCACCTTTGCAAGAAAAAGCAAGAAAACCTTAATCTCCTCAAACACAAAAAAAAAAAAAGGAAAAAGTTACAATATCATTGATCTAGTAAGAGATCGAAATCGGACCGTGATGCTCAATTCCCCCATTAAAGAAAGAGAATTCGGTGCTGTCAAAGAGGAGAAGAAGCTTTATTATCATGAGTGAAGAAGTAATGATAATGGTGAGAGTCTCTTCTTCTTTTTTCCTCTCATCATCGTCATTAGAAATAGCTGATATTTGACTGAGTTTCTTCGGTGATAATGATGAAGTGTTTGATTTCTCTGCAGAGTGATTGTGGGAGCAATCATGGCGGTTTTGAGGGGGGGTGGTTGAGGGGGGGTGGGGAGCATGGTATGCAATGATGATTGCTTGTGGCTTCAATTGAGATATAAAGAGAGTGAAAAGGAAAAAGAATTAGAGAAAAGAAAGAAGTTCTGCGAGGGTTTTCGTGCTGTCTCTTTCTTTATTTCTTGCTATCTTTTTTTAATTCTTTTTTATGAATGAGATAGTGAGGAAGTGTTATTAATTTATTGTAGACATTGATGAAATTGAGAGGAGCCCTTTTAGTTTTTTAACATGAGAATGTGCTTTCATATATTTATATATATAAAGAAATAATATTATACAAAGTTATAGTAAGCAAAAATATTATAACATGTATAAAATATTACTCCCTCCGTTCACGATCTTTCTTCCAAATTTGACCCGGCATGAGTTTTAATAAATTGTGTTGACTTAGTTAGTAAAGGGTAAAATGTATTGAATGTTGTATAGTTAGTGAAGAATGAGGTCCACTTTATTGATGATATGTAAAATGTATTGAGTAGTGAGTGGAACAAGAGGTCCGCATTAATGATTATATATTGAACATTGTGTAGTTAGTGAGAATGAGGCTCACATTATTGATGATGTGTTGAGTTGTGAGTGGAGTAAAGAATTGCCAAAAATAAAAAGAAAGTAGGAAGAAACTTGGTGGGCGAACCAAAATGGTAAAGTAGGAAGAAAGATCGTCCAGTATAATGGAAATCATATTAACATAACAATATTCTGACTTGATTCGTCAAATATACTCCTTAAATCTATAATTTAAATAAATAAACACAATATAATTTTAATTAATTATATATATATATATACTTTTTTTTTACCAAATTAAATATATGTGATCATATATTATTTTATATAAAACACAACATTTCAGTGATAAAAAATTTGTAATACAAGAGACACTACAAAAAATGCATTATATAGAAACGGAATAGTGACGGAAAAATTTTCCGTTTTTAAATTTTAACGGATCGACAATGGAATTGTTACGGAATTTTTGTAAAATTTTAGTAACGGAATTAATGATGGAATTATCCGTTATTAAAAATTTAGTAACAGAATTTTCCGTTACAGTTCCGTTACTAAAATAGAAGAAACCATTCTAGAAACGAAAATTCTGTTACAATTCCGTTGTTATATATAGTAACGGAATACATTCTGTTGTTAAATTTTCTAGCAACCATCGATATTACTACGGATAAATCCGTTACAAATCCGTTACTAAAACGTTTAGTAACGGAATTTCTTGTTTTAGTAACGGAAAAATTCCGTTGCTAAAATAATTTTTTTTTTGTAGTGAGAGGTGATTTGTAAAGCATGCTACTTCTTTGGTAAAACTTTAATTTCTTTTTCTTGAAAAAATTAATTTCTTTAATTTGTTTTATGAATTGTAGGTTGAAGTGGTGAATGGTTATAATATTGATGTTATCTTTGAACAAGTATGTTTCCAAACAACATATTCTATGCCAAAGCTGACGTGGATTAATTCCCAATATTAATTTTATTTATTTAATCACGTTATTCTATATAGATGCGAAAAGGGAAGCACGCATGCAAAATGAGGGTAGAAGCGAAAGAAGTGCTTCATACGTACATTACATATATTCTCATACAGCCTAAAAGCATTCACTCCCAAGTACACTGTACCTTCACTCTCACCTTTCATGCCTAGATTCTGCTTTATACATATCCCCACATGGGGGCTTTCACCTCTACACTCACACACAAATTAAGAATCATGCTCTGTACATATTCCTTCACTATCACAAAGACTATGAAAACAGCAATAAATTACAAAAGGCTAGCTAGGATGTTGGTCGATTTTCGTAGCATGTCCCGTGAACAAGTTGAGAACGACTCTGAATGGCTATTCGGTACTTGACAAGTTAGCTCGTTGGACCCTTGTAATGCAAATACAATGGAGGGGGTATGTCGTAATGCCTTGAATCGATCAACTCGCTAGTGATTTAGGGTTACTAGCGAACAGGTTGATGTGGACAGGTCGGTCGATGAGAGATCAGGAGATTGTACACATGGTACTGTCAAAAGGAGTTATTGGTTGGAGCATGTATCGATCCATGATATTTTAATAACGAGACGTCTCAAAAATTTTAGCCCTGGGTAGGGATGATTACGATCAGTACTCTTTAAACAAGATGGGATCGATTCACTGATATGATCCAATCAAATTTTAAATTAGTAAACACGTTAAATTTGATCTAAAATCAGCTCATGATGCAACAAATTTTTGGCCCGGTCCGACTTTTGAAAACCCCTATAGCGCGGCATTGAGCCGGGCCGGGCCTTTTGACAACAATTAACGGTCTCACATCCATTAAGAACAATTAAATATCAACAATGAGAAAATAACACAATATGACTGCACAAATATAGTTTCCCTTTATTCAGAAACAGTAGGTTACAAACATCAATATGAAGCACACAGTTATATATACATACATACAATTATACTTCTGTTTACAGTTCGATTATCCCCATGTTTACCACCAATCAGCCGGATCGGAGCACGTCGGAATTTACATGACATCTGGAAGTGGAAACGTTATCCAGTTCTTCCATCGCAAGCCATAACAGAGTGTACGTTCAACGTACAGCAAGTGCAGCTCCGTTCCTGCAAACAGTGGGGGGAAATAAAGGCGACGAGAACAAAAAACTACAGCAAATGCATCTTTATTTCGGACACGAATCGGTCATGATTGAACTCACATATCTGCATTGAGGTATTGTTCCACTGTGATGGGCTTAGCACCTCCATACCAATTGATCAAGAATATATTTTCAATGTCTAGTTTGAAGATCTGGAAATTGTGACCTTTAGGCCAACCTGACATAGTTTCGAACTAAACGAATCAAAACTTAGAATCGAAGAACCTCTTTTCTATATCAAGAGATGCCTCTTGTTGCAGCTGTTTCAAGAGAGATTCACTTACTCTGCATCACGGGGTGCTTTGTGAACAATGCAGTTCGAGCAAACTCAGCTTCGTCCAGATCTCCCTTGAGTAGCTTCAACTGTAAATCGAGTTACAAATGCAAGTAATGTTCAGTTATCAGATACAACAAAAGGGATAGCTTCGTCTCAGAATGCAAGTTTAAACTAAAGTCGTGGAGCAAAATCAAGATGCAAGTGAGAGAAAGAGATACTAGAGCACTCTGCACCATTTTTAGCCTATAACAGTGGTATCAACACAGAATCTAGATGCACTTGATATGACTTTCAGGAATCTAGTAATATGGACCAGATCAAAGCTATAGATATAAAGGAACCACCTTTCCTACGATCGTGATTTTTGAGCAAGAGGGGTCCTCGGGATCTTCCTTGCCGCAAGTCCCAAGATTATATTCACTCAACGTGAAGGACGACCTCTGGTCGTCCAAGGCGTTTCTTGCTGTCGGGTCGAGGGTTGTCAAGTAGAAGTAAGGAATGCCTTTTCCTTCATCGGGTAATCCATCACTAAACGAAGCTACGTTTCTGTACAAGATTTTAAATGTTCCATCAGAGGTAACAACGAATTTCGAAAGTATTACCCTATTAGATAACTAAAAGGTTCAAAGTATCATCACTAAAGTAAAGCGGATATCCATCACTAAGCGAAGCTACGGTTCTGCACAAAATCAAAAGAACCATGATATGCAAATAAAAGGTTGGAAAACATTATGGCAAACCAAATAATCAATCAAACACTAAAGATACAACTAAAGGTAAGAGCAATGCCCACTCCAACGTAAGAAGAAGACGACGTTAAATCAACAATCCTAACCTCAAATCCAAGAGCTTTAAGTTGATCACTGTACTCCATCATGTCTAATAATTTAACCAATCTATAAGTGCAACTAATTATAAAGCATATGTGTATAAACTTTCGAATATCAAGTGATATGCCTCGTATTCCAATAACCGGAACCACATTCACTCGAAAGCAAGCTTACTCACTCACAGAGTGTTACAACTTACAACATAGGGAATACTAAAAGATCCCAACAACATATATACACATAGCAAGCCATGAATCATTGAAGTAGAATGAAAGAACTTGGATTCGATTAGGAAATACCCGAACGGCGCGCCTCCCCATTCACCGGATATTGTGCTGCAATATAAGAGAAGGTATCATCAGATTCAGCTCAAACACTCTATGCTTCTGATCCAATATTATTACTTTTGATCCAAATAACATAGATTCATAACTATCATACAGTAATCAACACAAAACAATCAAAAGACACAGATGCAACATTGAAATACTCCAAATTAGAGAACTGATTCTGTTCCTACTTCATATCCATCAAGAACACTTTGTATCAACTCCTTCACATCTCCTATGCAGCAGAGAATTCCAAATCCATCTAACTGCACCACCCAAAATGTCACTAAAAACACCAAAAACACGCACTATTTACTCAATCCACAATCACCAAAACCTAAAAAGTCTCAACCATGAAACACCAAGTAATCCCATCAAATTTTCAAAATTCACAAAAATTAATAATCAATTTAGCTAACAAGTTGCTGCGATCGTCAAAATTCTTACTTGAGGACACCCCACGAGCTCTGGGAAACCAACCACCGGGCAAACGACGCCGTATCGTCGCGCCGAGGCCGGGGCACTGATGTCAGCAAGGGCCGCCCTTGTACGGATTCGTGAAGCAATGTCGAAAATACAAGAACAAAGAAATTAATATTAAACCCTTTGATTTTCATTTTTCTTTCGCAAAATCTTGCTGCTATTATCGGCCCAATAATGGATTGCAGATGATGAAAGACTGCAGCTTGACACTTCTCACCAATCGTATGTAGAGTAAAGTACACATCTTTAAAGTCGATTACAATAACATCGCAATCATGAGTTTATCATTATCTGATTTCAGAGCCATTTTCATCAATATTTTATGCTTTTCTTGCATGGTGGTGACAATATAATGCGTTTTAAAATTGCACACACATTATTTAGTGTTTATTTCATAAATATATAAATATTTACAAATGTGAATTTTAAATTGATGTCTATAATATATAAATTATTAATTTTTTGAAATATCACAAAAATGGAATATAAAACTATAATATAAGTTATTGAATTATCAATTTTTTCTGAAATTACACAAGAAAATCAGTCTGAACGATTAATTGTCATGGTTAATTATGTTTATTAAATTCATATGATTTTAACATTAATAATTTCAACGTTAACATTATCTAAAACGATTTTGTTTAATTTGCATAATTAACATTGACATCACGACACTTAATCATCCAAGTAGATTTTAATTTTTATACGTAATTTTAGAAAATTAATAGTTTGTATATTGTAATATTTTTATAATTTATATACAATTTTAAAATTTGTTTGAACGTTTAGGGGCCATAAAGAACGACTATACGTAAATAAATGGGCCCACATATATGGGCTTAGTTCCAAGTTTTTTAGATTTCATCTTATCTTATCACTCATTGATGGGCCCACATATATAATTATTGAATGATCATTTGAAATAAATAACAATAACTATAACAAAAGTTAACCAAAGCTAACGTTTATTTACAATGTCAAGTATTCTTCCAAATTATTCTACCTCTTAAAAAACCTACAAAACACCACAAAAGCTAGCATGCTCATCCCACTCGTGAGGGCCAAGAACCAATAGTAATTATCGAGTCGAGCTTGAGTCATGTCGTCTGAGAACCAACTCCCCCGACCGCCTTTGGAGCTCGTTAGGCGCTCGATCACCGATATCAAAATAGCGCTCATGAAGCTGCCCACACCAAACACACTCGTGTAGAGCGCGATCCCCATGGTTCTCATGCTCGAAGGAACCTCCGAGTAGAAAAACTCTTGCATCCCGACCACGGTGAATATGTCGGAGATCCCGAGTAGTATGTATTGAGGCAAGAGCCAAAAGATACTAAACGGGACCTCTTGCGACGAACCTTTCGGACACATCTGCAACCGTTTCCTCTCAGTCAAGGCCGCGATCACCATGGCTATGACAGAGAGGAACATCCCTATCCCCATCCTCATCATCACGGACACGCCCTTCTCGCTACGCGTGAAAATGCGCGCGAAAGGGATGAAGAACTTGTTGTACCAAGGCATGAGGATGATAATCGAGACGGTGATCGAACTTTGCAGCGCGGCCGGTGGGATCTTGAAGTTCTTGCCTATGTTTCTCCTCATTGTCATGCCTTGTTTGGTGAAAAATGTCGCCGGCTGTTGGAAGATCACCGCGAACATCAACAGCATGGCCCACACGGGCAACAAGCGCAGGACGACCTTTGCAGCCTCCAGAGGCTGCAAAGATTCGTCCTCGGGCAGACTAAGATTCGTCTGCCCAAGGCTCGCATCGTCGGGATCTTGATTGCATAACCCGACTTTCTCCTCGAGCCTGGATATAAAATCGAACCGGTCGTCGTATACGGATCTTTTGAACATAGATATATAATTTTGCAACACAAATGTGCATAAATACTCAAAACAAAATTAGTTTCTCAACTACTACACAACATAAAGTCAATAACTTCAAATGCTCAAACATGACACAAATTCAAGAACACAAGAACAGAGCATGCATCAAAAGCAGACAAAATACTCACTCAAGCTCAACTGCAGCATAAAACCCCTGATTCTTCGACAAGCCGCTTCGACCACAGATCAGTTTCGACACCCCTGCTTTCACGGCCCGAAAAACGGCCTCAAGAAAGCCGCCATCACCAATCTTGCTCTGTTTCTGCACATAAAACCTGCTCCCACACAGAAACATGACAATCGACATGATCATCGAAAGGGTAGGGATCGCGAACCCGAGCCCCCACCCGAGGGTGTCCTGAATATACGACATGACCGAGACGCCTAGCAAGCTGCCACAGCATATGCCAAAGTACCACCATTGGAAGAACGAGCTCTTCTTGTCCGAACTCTTCTCATCATCGGTGTTCGTACTCGGTAATATATCGTTCGTGGCCTCTAATTGATCGGCACCGAAGGCTTGTAGAGAAGGGTTGAAGCCTCCTTGGCCGATGGAGATGAGATACAACGACCAAGAAAGAGATGAGATTGAGTGTACTTTGTTGGAAGATGTCCAAGGCCATACCACTGCAGTTGATGTCAAAGCTAATAGTCCCTAAGAAAAACAGAATGTAGCACAAGTGTTGAGAACAATAATGATTAAGACACACACCCTTTTTCATACAAGGCTAGGTGGTCATAATCTTGAAATGAACAATGTAGATCCATGGATCAAAACCAAGATTTGTCAACTCATTTGCAAACACTAGGTGAAAAGAACAGTCTTTTACACACACACACAGAATATTTCATTACCATTCCACACAAGCTAGGTGGGCTCCATTAGCTCTCAATTTGGACAAGACCCAATTTGTAATAAATCAAGATTATGATTTATGACACCACAAACACTTGCTTTCTTGCATTGTGCAAAGATAGCCCTAGCCATTCACACACACACACACAAATAGTAATGACACAAAAGGGAGTGAGTGGAAAGGTGACTAGGTTTGTGTATCATGTGGAATGTAGATCTCCACCAAGATTAATATAATGAAGATGGATGGAATTGGACTAACCGCAGCGTAGAGAACCGCAGAGAGCAAGATGGTGGAGTATCGATCCCAGTAGGAATCAGCCAAGGTTGAGAGAATGAGAGGCAGCAATGAAGTGAACCCAACCCATCCATTCACAAATTTTGCAGATGAAGAATTACTCATCCCCATTTCATCAGTGAGGTATGTCACCAGATTCGAAGCCACCCCTTTGAATGCAAATCTCTCCATCCCAGATATTACTGCAACATGTAATAAATATTTTTTAAAAAAATTGGATTTTTTTCAAGAAAGTGAGAGGGGCACTTACTTATGAGAAGAATACAAGGTTTGTTGAGAGGTTGAGGCATCATGAGAGAGGCACAAGATTACAAACATGAATTTAAGGAAGAAAGAATGTGCGTATGATGAATGACAGGAGAGATTCTAATCAAGAATCGAAAACTCTATTCATGTGTATGATGTTATCTATATATATATATATATATGTGTATATGTGTGTGTGTGTGTGCGAAAATCATGAGCTCGATCCCATTACACAAGAATACTAAAGAAAGCCAAATTCTGTTACAACTCCCAACAAATTTTGAAGACTGATTATGAAGTTTTTATTTATTTATTTATATTTATGTGTGTGTTATGGATGTTGTAATATATATGTGACTCGAAGCGACAAATTAGGAAGAAAAAACAAAATATTATTTGGAATGGAAGATTTTGTCATCAAAATTTATTGCTTTTTCATGCTTTAGTGAACACTAGATAGTCACTAACTATAGTCTATATATTCTCCTAAGATATATTTATCGGTGATGATTAATATTAATTATTTTTAAATTCTTATTTTCTCTTAAGTCCTACGTGGCTAAGATACACACATGTATCGTCTTGCATGTAACAAATATATTTAGTGTTTAGTTAATAGTAGAAGAATAATGTCGGATATGATAGGTTTCGAGTCTGAATTCTCTGTAATAATTTGATTAACCTAATGATATCAAAAAATAGACAATAAGTAAAGAAATTACTCCCATCACTAATTGAAAGAGATGTGATCAAAATGTCGACATACATGAAGTACAATGTGAGTGGGATTGCTAGTTTAATTAGGTACAAAATCCTACCACACAAATTTGCAAGAACCTCTTTCCAAATCAAGAAATTCGAGCAGTTAACGTTTGAGACCAAATCAAGTACATTAACATTCCTAAATGATTTCAATTAAGGAAAGTAGATCACTGGGGCATAAATATTGGAGGGAATAATAATAAATAAATAAAAAAGAAACAGTTTTCCATAATGTGATGACGTGGAGCATTGCACGTGCCACCACACGCTTGTCGTGTGCATGCAAATTATTGTCACAAGTAAGCCACATTTATTTACCAAAATGTTATAAATACACTCATCACCACCTTTGTAGTACGTGGACAAAGCACTTGTATTAGTGAGCCCATTAGGGAATAAGAAATATAATTTTGATTTAATTTGGGCCCATTTTTGGGTTTGATTGTTTTGTTTTTCATTTTTCTTTGTGGGTTTTTTCATCGTTGGTTTGATCAATTGTATCAACAAACTGTAATAAAGAAAAGAGAAAATGAAGAATATAGAAAACTGGAGCAGACAAAAAAATGGTTCTCACTTTTATTTTACGTATGTTCACTTTTATAAGATACAATACGAAACATAATCTATACAATAAGTAATGTCAATATATAAGTATTTATAATGATTAGAACAGGTGTATTTATAATTGTTAATTGGGTTGGGTCAGTCTAAACCTCCATCAACGTACTATTTGGGTCTGATGTAGTCTAGTATACTTCATTTCGTCAAAAGTGGCTCGATCTAACAAATTTACTTAGTATAATATCGGTCATGGGCTAATTTATAACGAGCTAGAGACGAGTTAGAGTTAGATATGCACTTGCTAACTCTTGATCAATTAATTAGATAAGTAAGCGCTTCCTAACAACATGGAATTCAAATTCACCTTTTTAATTCAAGAAAATACCAAAAAAATATTATTGCTATCCACGTTAATTCCACCACTCCCATCTATAATTTTTTTAAGGCCCTTCTAATACATCCTAATCACTTTAATAATTTAGCTTATTATGTGACTCGACCGCCACGTGTACTCAGACATTAATGTTGCTTGTTAAGATTAATGTTTTTCTTACAATTATATGATTATTTATAAGAAGAAAAAAAATGAAATAGTTTGTGTATTGATTGATAGACTCTCTATAACATGTTCTGATTGAAAATTATCAACAATGTCTTCATCAATAAAAAAGGATTATATATATAATTGACACGTCAAATCAGTAAATATGACGTGGAATTACTGTACAAGATTGAGGAATAGTACAAATTATATGTGAAAAAAAGATAGCATTTGTTACCTAAAGAGGGAGGAAAAGATAGCATTTGTTACCCACTAAAGAGATTCAATATCCAAATTGGATTAATTAAACTTTATTGAGGGGACAAATGTTTATTAGGTAAATTAACCATATTGTCTTAAACTACCATATTTTAACCTAAAATATAATTTATACAAATAAAGGTAATAAATAATGCACTAGTCACAACATTGTTTGAGTTCGATGTTTTCAGTGTTGTGTCTTTTATTTTGTTTCCTTTGCTTTTTTATCTTTTATTTTACCCTTTGTGGGTGGATTTGTGACAAGGAAATCACCCTTTGACGAATCCATTATTGAAAAAAAAAAACTTTTTTTTTTGCATTTAATTAAGATAAATTTAATTTTTGTATGTTGTATTATGCAATCTTGATCATGTATGCGATGAAGTCATTATTACGAAAAATATTGCATCACATATGACAATTTACGTACATTACGTATTATTCTATTTAATCACACCATATAAAATGAAACAAAAAATTAGAAAACAAATTATGCCCTACTTACTATATCCTAAGAGGAAATGTATTTATAGTTAATTTATAAATAATTATCATTTTTAGGTGTCGTGACCAATTAGATATATTGTAACATAAAAAAATAAAATAAAATAACAGTTTTGATTAATATTACATATTTACATGTACACGTAACTATGACTATGATACATCTATTTGAACCATGCAATAATAAAGCAACCTTTTCATATTTGGCATTATGTTCTTTCTTTTGTTATAGATATTATTACTTGAACTAATTAAACACTACAACTTCAAAAGTTAGACATTTCACTATAGTTAAACCACTTAAAGGCAAGTTACAAAAAAAAAATACAGGAATATGTACCTTTAACATAAAATAACAGAAAACCATTCATCATTGTGTAATAATAACTATTTAATTAACTTATCTTGTAAGTTGTAATCAACATCCAAATACCCCACTTTGTGCATGAAATGTGGGAAGCAAAAGACAGATTTACAAACATAAAAAAATATTATTATACTCATGAAAATTTTAGTAAATTCGAAAATTTAATATAGTTATGAAAACTGAGACTAAAATATAAATAAATTCAAACCGTATTTATAAATTAGTTGATGAGGCCCAAATCCAAAATGGGCCGCCCAGCCCACGAGCATTTTTTCGATACCAAAACATATAGCGAACGACACCGTTTTAGAGAGTCGAAATATGCTGCTCTGATTTATCAATTCAACTATAATAACTGTAACTGTAATACCTAAATAACTAAATTCTTCTATTTAGGGTTTAAGAGCTATTTTTTTACCTTCCATTGTTCACCAGAAAGTGGATAGCATCACATCGTAGAATACAAAGGGTAAAAACTAATTAGCTGTAAATATATTTTAACCCTAAGAATTGGTCTGCAAGGACTATTGTACACATCTACATTAATCTATAATCTAGTTACAATTCAACTTTGAGTGAACCATATCATCCCAATGGAACCAGTGTATCAAAATACCAGATTCTCCTCGAAAAATGATCCTCCAAGTGTCGCCACGGCGCCACAGACGAAATTATCTCTGACCGGGGCAACTGCGATCACTGGTTACAATGGCGATACCTACAAAATTTCCGGCAGCAAGATCTTCGACTATGTTCTAAAGAGAAATAGCAGTCGAACGTGTTCCATAATTCATACAGTAGCATCAGTAGAATAATAGCCAAGAGTCGAGAAAGCGTTCATCGTTGCAGGCTTCAGCTGCAGCTTGTAGGCCTGTACTTCCATGGGGGGGATAATGATGTGACCTTCCTGAGCGCTGTTTCCGAATTGCTCGCTATAGCCAAGAGCGTCGGTATCATCATGTAGAAGGTTAAGAGAAGTCGCTGTTGCGCTCAAAACAGTCAGCCCTTGGAACACGGCAAACAGATTTATTGGCACATCAGCTATAGTTGAACACTGTGATCTGCCTTTTCGGCAGTAGGAAGAATCCCAGTGTCGTCTCTGCAGAACGAGAGCAAATCTCGGCTCTCCAATGGGCATCTGAGTGTATCTCTGAGGTCGGGGAACCTTAAAGTTCAAGACATGCAAATCGCATGGAAGAGAAGCCGCCAGTGGAGAGAACGACCTTGGAGGGGGCTGTACGGATATTGATTCGGCAGTTTTAGCAATGAACCCGTGGATAGGATAGTTGAGGTGAGCACCTACCAGATGAGAGAGAAGAGAGGGACTCGAAGGATGAGGATTAGAAACGGGATCTGAAGATGATGAAATGTTGCGCTCCAACAAGATGTGGAAGAGCACATTCATAGGACGGTTATCCATCACTCCTTGGCCCAGACCACGACCATCATCATTCACAAGCCTACGATCGAGCATAATCTCCAACCACCCATTTTTCAAGCATGCCACACCCAAGGACTGCTTAGTATGAACAGAGAAGCGCTCTCCACTCACGTCTTGCATGAATGCAAGAGAGGGCATTGGGTAGTAATTTCCCTGCAGTGGTATTTTGCCGTAGGTTTCCCTGCGACTCATTTGGAAGCCGTTTAGGTCGGAGTAAAAGATTCTCTTGTTGTTTATATCCGTCTTGTACCTTGCTATGATTTCCTTATCATTAAACTCTTGTCCAATAAGCTCAACTCGAAACTCTTTCTCGATGACAAATTCCTGTACCGTACCTTCACCGTTATATAAACGGGTGCTGTGGGAGATTGGAGATTTCTCCCATGCAGTTTTAGGATAAGAGTACACTTCCTGTACCAAATGGCCCTCTGATATCACCATTACCCCACCATCTCGTGCAATAGGCTCGGCATCACCTCTTGGTTTGAAGAGATAGGCCCCACTTTCACTGCTAGAGTACATACCTATTTCTTCACCAACAACATTCGTGTGACCATCTGTTTGAATTGTTTTATGCAGAAGCCCACTACTTGCACTGAAAAAGAGAGTCTGATGTTGATTGCTAATTTCAACTATGTCGCTCTCGATATTCGAGCAAGTATAATGGGCAGGGCATGAAAGCTGCTTTGAAGGAGCAAATATTCTCAGACGTGCCGGTTTGGCCTTCTCACATCCGACAAACCCGTTAGCGACATAGTAAGTTTGCAACCCCATGGCAGGTACAGAAGATTTCCAGTAAAGACGATGCCTCCCAGCAAATACAGTGTTATTATCGTAGTGCACTTCAGGAGAGATCTGGCTCTTGACACACGTCCAGTTTGAGTCCAAAACTGTCACATCGGGTCTCTCAACAACCACCATCACCACCTCATCCCTTGTTTGCTCCAGTGGGTTGGAGAGAACTACAGTCTGGACTGTACCTTCACGAGCACCGATTGCTTTATGCACAGGCTGAACATCATATTTAGACCTCATTTGTGCTGGTTCAAAATTAGCAGGATTCTGATCATTTTTGTCATGGCGGATTCCGAGCAGAACCTCAATAGCCTTGGACATAAAAATTTCCAAGTCTTGCAAAGCCATATGCATTCGTGTCCCGTAGTCTTCAACTACGTGATCCTTGGCTGTACCAGTAACACCATCGTGATGCTGGAAAAGCGCTAAGTTCCTTCGAGCAGAAATCAACTTGTATGAAAAACTAGTAGGCAACTTCTCACACTGAGCCTTCTGGCAATATCCTAACAAAAATGCCATCATCATTTCTGCACCACGGAGTGTTTGCTCCAGCACTCGATCAACAGCCTTGAAGAAAGGCCTCGATACATAATAGCCACTCCAGTAATCTTGATTTCTGTCGGCATATGTAAAAAAGTCACCTGATAAAGAAGGAAAGCCACCTACCTCACCGGAGCCAATTTCACCCATAACTGAATAATTTATTCTTTCAGCTTCTTCACGCACAGTCTGGAAATAGTCATCCAAAGTGCCAAATTTAGCTTCAGCATTTAAGCTAGGGTCAGAATTGATATAATCAAACAGCATTTGATAATTCCTGAACTGAGCTTCTGCTTCATCAATACTGATGTAGCGGAAATCATCACCAAGGGGAATAAGGAGTGTGTTTGTTCGGTAAAGTGTGGATTTTTTCCTATATTGATCCAACAACTTAATTGCTCTCTCCTTAACATTTTCATGATCAGTCTCCACAGGATCTTCTCCCCAGGGACATCGCTCATATGAAAATCCACGCATCCGAGCAAAGTCGAACTGGCAGCAAACAGCAGGCTCTGGCCCACAAGTGTGTGGAATATCGTAAGAATAAAAGGGCATCATGTGAACAAAGATATCAGTTGATTCATCAGAATCCCAGCTTTGCCTCCAAATATACTCCAGATTCTTGTGCCATGCCAACTCCTTCTTCAACTCATAATGTGTTCTCTGTATAAGCATGTTTTCAAACCCCATGCGACGAAGAAGATATGCCATGGTGGATGAATAGCCAAATGGATCAATCGACCAAGAATTCTTAGGAATAACCCCAACAGTTTCATTCAACCACATGTTTCCTTCTGTCATCTGAGACATTCAATTTAAGATCGACAATATAAGTCAGTACTCCATACGCAACAAGACTCCACCAAATCAAAAAATGAATCAGACAATGATAGTTGATACTTCACCGGTACACGTAATGTTAAATTAGATCCAGTAAATAAAATTCACGATAAGAGCTAACAAAGGGATTACATATTTACCTGCTCAATGATAGCAAAATAATGTGAATTAGCCTGTACAAAGATGGAAAAATAGAGGGTAAGTCTTTAACCTTACAAAACCTCAAAAGAGAACAAATTAATTACATGAATTAGAGAGAGTGAGAGGAATGCACACTAGTTTCCCTAAGCTTGACAGAAACTAAATTACCTCGTCATTCATAACCCATCCACCTGAAACAATTTCCAGCTGTCCATTCTGTACTAAATTGCTGAAAGATTCTCTTTTTACATCTGAAGCATCTCTCCACCACCTCTCTAGATAAGACATCTCTTCCCATATAAACTTTCTCCGAGTATCCTACATGCAACATCAACTGTCAAGCATAATTCTGTAAGTTCCTAAACCCTCACATGAAAAAGAAAAAGATCAATCTTCAATCATAAAAGAAGCAACTGCAGCTCAGCAACATATTAAAAGATCAAATGCCAGTCATCTCGTTACAGCCTTAAGTATCAGCATCAAATTACACAGACTAATAGTTTCATCATATCCTAGAAGTTCAGTATCAACTATCAAGCAGTACTAAACTAAGAACATAATTGAAACTTAATATGTTTCCAATAACAAAGTCTGAGAAATAATGCTAACCTTGGAAAGCGTATCGACGATAGTATCGAGAATATGTCTACTTTGCCGATCATAATATTCTTCAACAGTTAGCTTCCACCCAGGGTCATTATGCGAATGAGGCACCACAAAGACCTTCAATTTCTCCTCATCCCACTCGTTCCCCTTGTAGCTCACGCGCCACCCCTGCTTCCACGGCCCGCCGTCCTCATCCACGAACTGGATCTTATCATAAAGCTCCTTAGTAGTGATATCCACATTCGCCGCCATTATGGTGCTGTTCGGAGACGCGTGCACGATCGCCTTCCGAGACCGGGAGTTGCGCCCCCGCGCCGCCACCGATCGCAGCTGCAGCGGCCTAGGGACGGCGGCGAAGCGGAAGAGCACGAAGAGGAAGAATACGAAGGCAACGCATAGAGCGATTGTGAAGAAATTTGAGATGACGAAATCGCGGAAGGCGGCGGTGGTGCGCCTCCGCAACTTCCTCGGCTGCTTGGATGAGGCTTTAGTGGTGGCGGAGGTGGGGAGCATCGACTGCGCCCAGCCTCCGGCGCCGCGGCGCGTGGAGAAAGCCATGGCAATGGAGCGAGATCCGTCGCCGATCGCTTGAGGGTTTTGGTCCTCTTCTTCTCCAAAGTCGATGACGATTTGTATGCAGTGATAACTCTTTTCTCTTTAGATCTGTTTATCACTTTCCACTACCCATAAAAAACCATTATTGCATTATTAACATTCCTAATTGTTATATTATATTTTTCAATATTGCCTCATTAAAATTTTATCTTTTTTATTTTTTTAATTACTAAATTCATTATTTTATCCCAAAAATGAACTGGGACATGGCTATCCAAGTAACCAAACACGCCCTAATTTTATAACGCATATCGCTCGCTCGTGCTTTATAGAGTTGTACGGTGGCATTTCCCTTCTTCATTCAGCTCTCTCCTCACAGCGGATCTGTTCCGAAGCCTCAATCGCCGTTTATTTGGTAATTCCTCATCTCTAATCCGTAAAAGTACGTTCTTTTCTGAAATTATTTGAATTCTGATGGAATAATTGTAATACTTTTGATCTGTAAATTATGAGATCTGGAATTGGGGAACCTTAGATCCGCTTCATTCAGGTTCAAGCATGTTAATTTCTGATAATATATCGAGATCGAGATGATAAAAAATCGATTTTTTTGGGTTGGAGTATACGTTCTTAAAGCTGGCAAATAAAATTAGTGTATTCATAGTGGGGGATAGGTTTTGTTTTGACGTTGATTATGTTAATTGAGGAAGATTTGGACTTTCTATGTTTTGCTTTTAGATTATAAAAAAAAGGTGACATGAGACCGTGGGCTGTTAATTTTGGGGGAAAGGGCAAGGATCTTCTTATCTAATTGAGCTGTATGAAGAAGATACCTTGATCTTTGTATGTGAACATGCTTGGTTTGATTTGATTCATTGATGTCCTTGAAATCGCATCTGTGAAAGTTCAAAATTGTATGTTTGGAGCTGTGTGATTTGTTTGGTATGTTAAACTCGTGTGCTCGATGTTTATGTTAAGAGTAGGAATAATATTTAGGTGTGCGCTGGGAATGAATAAGGAGTGTTTTGTTAAATGCACGTGTATTGATGTACAGGAGTTTTAAAGCAAACCTGAAAGCAATTCTTAGAAGGTCTGAGTTTGCAACAAATTACAAAGATGCCTCCACAGAAAATAGAAACAGGCCATAACGATGTTGTTCATGACGTATCAATGGATTATTATGGGAAACGCGTGGCAACAGCTTCTTCTGATGGCACTATAAAAATAATCGGAGTGAGCAACAATTCATCGCAGCATCTAGCTACTTTGACTGGTCATCAAGGTCCAGTATGGCAGGTAGCTTGGGCACACCCCAAGTTTGGCTCGACGCTGGCCTCTTGCTCTTATGATGGTAAGGTCATCATCTGGAAGGAAGGCAATCCGAACGAATGGACCCAGTTTCATATTTTCAGCGACCACAAATCCTCAGTCAATTCCATTGCATGGGCACCCCACGAGCTGGGATTGTGCTTGGCTTGTGGCTCTTCGGATGGGAACATATCGGTCTACACATCCCGACCCGATGGTAGTGGCTGGGACACAACAAAAATCGACCAAGCCCATCCAGTTGGAGTGACCTCAGTTACGTGGGCCCCGTCAATGGCTCCGGGGGCACTGGTCGGGTCCGGAGTGTTGGAACCCGTCCAGAAGCTGGCTTCGGGTGGCTGTGATAACACCGTGAAGATTTGGAAGCTCTATAACGGCATCTGGAAAATGGACTGCTTCCCGGCCCTCCAAATGCACTCGGATTGGGTGAGAGATGTTTCTTGGGCACCAAACTTGGGACTTCCGAAATCAACCGTGGCAAGCGCCTCTCAAGATGGCACTGTCGTGATATGGACTGTGGGCAAGGAAGGCGATCAGTGGGAAGGGAAAGTGTTGAAGGACTTCAAGACTCCCGTTTGGAGGGTGTCGTGGTCTCTCACCGGAAACCTGCTGGCTGTGGCGTCTGGCGACAATAACGTCTCTCTGTGGAAGGAAGCAGTCGATGGGGAGTGGCAAGAGGTCAGCACCGTCGATCAATAGAAGCCAATGAGTTCTTTTTCCGAAACCAGAACGAAAGAACGTTTGTTTTGAAGCTTTCTTGTGCTCTAAATTCATTATAGTTGAATGATTTTGTTAAGAGAAGAGAATGTGACTATAGTGATCTTTATGTGTTTCTTTTTCTTCTTTTGAATACGTTGTTGGGATTTTTGCCTCTATATTTATTGAATGCAAATCTACATTTGTTGTTCTTGCAATATGATGTTAGCCAATGTTTACTTTGGGTAACAATTTAACTAAATATAAATAATCTTGAACTTGTTTGATCATATATCTTCCTGAGGCAAGAATTTGAACAAAGTTTTTAACTCTTGTGCCTTATTATTTATTAGGGTTCACGTAGTTCAATGCTATCTTCAATTCTTGAATTTTCTTAAGCCCTTGATAATTAGAATGTGACAACCCACTAATTAAGCTCTAATAACAATCCAAACTTGAAAAAGTTCAATATGTATATAGAAGTCTCATTACAATTGTCCAATTGTTATGTCACTAATTGTTCAAAATAATATACCTAGAATATATCATACAGTCTTGGCATAATCATGATAAGGTAAAAGCCAAAGAATTTACTTCCAATCCAACTATCAAAATATTTCATTATATAGTTGTAAAAACAAAATCAAAATTTATCCACAGTGAAAAGTCATAAGTAATAATTAGATTGTGTTCTCTTTTATGGAAAAAATTTATCCCTTGAAAATATGGGATAAAAATATAATTATCTTTTAAATTTCTTTTTTTTATTCATCACTCACATCTAAATTATAAATTCATCACTATTTTTCTCTTTAATCCCACTCTAAGGAAGAATAATATTATCACTCTAAATTAAAGAGATGGATAAAAAGAATTTAAAGTGTAATTATAATAATATCTCATATTTTCAAGTGAGTATAAAAGGAAAAGGGAAAAGGAAAAGGTAGATCGATCAATACTCTCGCCACATAACATTACAAACCGCGCTTCATTCTGAATTCAAATTCCCGCGACACAGTCCAATTACATAAACCTCAAATCTCCAAATAAAATCCCTAATAAAGCTATCGAGATTCAACCGAAGTAGATCTTCTCTCAAATCGTTTGCTGGAATGGCATCGGCGCCTCGTGATTCTCGCACAAAAGACCAATTATACTGCCGGAAGGAGAAGTCTCTCGGTCTCTTATGCACCAAGTAATTCCGCATCTTATCATCTGAATGCGCACTTTAGTTTAGTGTGAGAGATCTGAGGTGTTTGTGATTGAATGATTTTTCGATGTTGTGCAGTTTCCTGAGGTTGTACGATCACGAAGGCGTGGACTCAATCGGATTGGATGCTGCTGCTCTTCAGTTAGGTATGATTCTGTACTTCAATCTCGATACTACTTGTAAAACGATCTGCTTTCGGTTTAATTTTGGAAGTTGAGATTTGGAAATCAAAGAGGTCGAGTATACTAATCTGCTCTAAAAATTAGTGTACTAATCAAGGAAATGAATTGGAACTGAGTTTTCAATAGCTAATCTGGATTCTGAAAAAAAAATTGGACTTTGTGTGTAGGTGTTGAACGAAGAAGAATATACGACATCGTGAACATCTTGGAAGGGATTGGGGTAACTTTCTTCTCTCTCAGTCCAACCAAACTTAGAATTTTTAGAGATTCTAACTGTGAAGGAAAAAACTATAGTTTTTACAGAAGAAAGCGAAGAATCAATACACTTGGAAAGGCTTTGGTGCGATTTCTGAGGCTTTAAAGGTGCTCAAGGTAGCCTTCCTTCTCTTGACTTGTTCTGTGTTGTTTGAGAAATTGGAGGAATATAGCATTAAATCTTAATGGTATAGTAGCTTCATTCTGTATTGTTTCTTTACAGGAACAGGGACAGAAAGAGGAGTTCCACACCTATATCAATAATGTATCTTGCTCGCTTTTAACTTAACATTCCTCATGTTGTCGTGCAATGTGCACAAAATACTCGTAGTTGTGTTGAATGCATATAACTCTGCAGTTTTTTTCGCCCAGGTCTCAAATCAGAAGGAACGTATGCCGCTCTCTTTGTCGAAGACCGAGTGTTCAGATAAAAGTTCCGAATCAGATAAAGGTGGTGAACACCGAGTCTCTAGTTTCCGCTGAGTTATCATTTCTTCACATTTATTAGCACTTGGGAGGAAATGATGCATCATAGGTCAGTATGTTTATGATCTCCATCTAACTGAATTTGATTTGTGTTGGTGTCGTTCCACAGAACGCAGGAGAGAAAAATCATTAGGGCTTCTCACCCAGAATTTTGTGAGACTTTTCCTTTGTTCTGAGGTAAGTAATGACACCATGAATAAAGAGAATGATAATTGATTGAACTAAGGTTGATCCGAATCTTCTGGTTCATTGATTAAGGTGGATATAATCTCGCTGGATAGAGCTGCAGTAGCTTTGCTGGGGGATGGCCATCACTCAACAGCTATGAGAAGTAAGTAACCTTAACCTTTCTCTGAGTTTGCATCTTCATTATTAATACATTTTGCTTTCGTATGCAGCAAAGGTCAGGCGCTTGTATGACATTGCTAATGTTTTTTCGTCCATGGGGCTTATTGAAAAGGTCAGTTTCTTTACAACGTTGCAACTCATTTTTATCCACGAAAACTCATTGAAAAAGCTGATTTCTTGATGCCTCTACAGACTCGCGATCCCGGGAGTGGAAAACCTGCATTTAGGTGGATAAGCGTAGGAAGAAACAGCATAAACGAGTCTTCGACTCCCTTAGATGTCAAGAATATCAAGAGGAGGGCATTTGGAGCTGATATCACCAACACTATAGTGAAGAAATGCAATACTAATAGTACCGTGAATGAGCAGCAGAACCAGAAATGTGGCTTTGTATTTGGTCCTTTCGCCCCAAACGTTACTACTTCAGAGGGCCAAGCAGCAAGAAAAGATGGGCAGATTCGAAACTACGATAATCTCTTTAGTGCTTATCGACCACAGTATAGCAACAAAGGTAAAATCTAATTTCTTACATAAATTTTTCTGTCTGAATCTAGCTTCAAAATATGGAGAATTATAAAATAAAACCTATCTTGATAATATTGGCAGCTGTTGGTGAACTTTTCCATCACTATACCGAAGCATGGAGCAAATGGATTAGTGAAGCTAAAGATAAGCAGCAGAAATTAGGCTAGAGTTTTACTAGGATGTAATAGTTTCATATACAAACTAGAATTTCCTCAATTCTGGTATATTGCCAACCTTCAAATCTTCTTTGGTATATTATATGATTTCAGACCTGTTACAATCCCTTGTTCTTGGTCATTGACGTAGTATTAGAAATGAAATCATTCAATGCGGAGATCAGGAAATGAATAAAACATGCATTCATATAAAAGAGGGCAATGTATGGGCCAGATCATTAAATGTTTTGTAAAGATGTATTGGTTATGTAACACCTAATTTGTGCTCAATGAGAGCCAAAAGAATTCAATTTCTGTCATTGGTACTAATATTGATATCTTGAAACAATCATACTCATCGATAGATCAATACTTGGGGTCGGAAAAGAAGCCGTTGATGGATGGCATGATCTCGGGGGTCTTGTTGCGGACGTATTTCCTAAGTGCGTGTTCGGCGTACTTCTCCCCTTCTGCATGGTTATCCAAAATACCAGCAGCTCTGTTTTCCTTAGTCACCCTACATTTAGCAAGAACGAAACACAAGTTAATAATCTCAGGCAAAATAGAAAGTGATAATCACTCACCATGGTCCAAGTAAAGTAAAACAAAAGCAATATATGACGTAAAAGGCCAACTCAAATTTTCAAATTTAAGAAGCATTTGCTATTTCACCATCTAGTATTCTAGGGGGGAAATGTTCTCTATTATCATTATATTAAGACATTCATAGACGAATACTTATCCAATTTGATTTGAAACCCTCCACGATGTGTACTCCAGTTGCCATTCATGCAACTTATTCATAATATTGTTGAAATCATTGCTTTTGCACGACCATCATTCAGTACTTCAAACACCGGGTAATGTAAACTCGTGCAATGATAGGAAAACAAAATCACAAGTTTGTATCTATATATACAAGCAGAAAGTAGAACCAAGAATCAGTGATAAACGCTCAATATAGAAAGTAAATAATTATCACCACACCGACACCTCCAGTTAGATTTCTCCATTGCAAACAGAGACGTATATACTCTTTCGATATAAGCTACATTTATTTCAATATAAGCAACATCTAATTCAACAACTGATTATATACAATCGAGGACTACACTACACACATAATTTCTTCTAACTTTTTCGTACCATTATTATTTTTTGCAATACCAAAATTATTTGCAGAACGTACACTGCCTAGAGGAGCACTACACCTCAACCCATACTTCCACACAGATCTAGTGTGTTCAGACGCAGAGCATCAAACGTGAAATAAAAAGAGAAACAAAACAACATATCCTGAAAAATTCAGTCAGAAAACAATACCTCACTTCAGGATTCGTAGAAATGTTACGGATCAATTGCATTCCGCAAATCCCCACCGCCACTCCGACGGCCGCAAACAACGGATACACCTGCAAAAAAACAATCAGATCTAAACAGCTCATCCATAAATCACACGAATAAAAACTAAAAACTGCTATTTAATAATTAAACGGTGAAATAAACGAGATATAAGGTATTAATAATACCTCCGGCCTGAGCCATCTCTTGAGAGCTGAAGACGAAGCCATCGCGATTCATCCAACGTATATGAACTTTGAAAACGCTTCGAGTTCAACGAAGAAGAGTTTGAGCGATCGAATTCGAAGAATGTGGAGAAAGGGTTTAGACTTCGGAAGTTGCCTGCGCTTTACTAATTTATAAAGGCACAGTTATAGTGTTACGTTTCTTCCGTACCGGAATATACAGTGTGGGACACCACACACAATCTTTGCTGCTTTCCGACGCTGATGTCATATTTATTTTCCTATTTGATTTTTTCCTATGGTGTGAAAATAAATAATTGTATGCAGAAAAGGAAGAAAAAAGATTGAGAAAAAAAAAATCAAAGGAGGCTGATTAATTTGTTGCCCTGGCACTTTATTATTTAATATTTCAATTGGACACACATGATTCGTCCCATGTGTTAATAAGTTAAAATAACCAACAAATTCACTTAATAAAAAGAAAAATACTAACCAACAAATTCATCTCTTATTTTATGGAATATTTTTATTAAAATTTGTAATACCTACTATATTTAATTAATCACTGCAAATTTTAATGGTCTGCATAAATAGGTGTCAATATCAGCCTTATTTTGTGCTTAGAATTGGTCCAACCAAAATCCAATAGGCCCATAACTTGCTAAATCTCAAATTACAATCTTTTCATGGGGCCCATTTGATATTGAACACTCGTTTTTTTGGGTGTTTGAATAGCTTATAAGTTATTTAAGATAGCTTATAATTTTTTTAAAATAGCTTATAAGTTGTTTAGGGACTTATAAGCTCTTTTAAAATATTTAGAAATTAAATTATTTGAAAGTTTATAAATTGTAAAAATAAGTTATTAGAACTTTTAAGTTGTTCAAAATATAAGTAGGTCCACTCCAACTTATTTCTTAATGAACTTATAAGCTGCAACAAAATTATATAAATAACATTCTACGTCACTTTAAAAGAGCTTACAAGTTCGTTTATCCAAACACCACGACAACTTATAAGCTCTTGCAAGAAGTTATAAGTACTTTAAAATAAGCTTAGTCAAACGTCATCTTAATATATTGAGAGGGTTTGTTGACTAAATTAGAAAACTATATTAGGTGTATGCCTTGAAGTCTAATTAAATCAAGCATATGCTTTGAAGTATAGTTAAATTAGGAGTTGTATGTTGGTGTTAAAATAACACGATTTGAAAATTTTATTTATTTTTTTTCATATTTGGTCAAGTATCTATTTTTAGGGGGTAAAAATAAGGGTTAATTGCGAAATAATTCCTGACCTTTTTAAAAAGTCTGGTTTTAATCCTCACCTTTTAAATTTGTCTACAAATACCTCACCTTTTAATTTAACCTGATTTTTTCCCCGACTATAATTTTCGCCCAAATTTATGCTGAGCTGGACGTCGGGATGTCTACATGGCATCGCCGCGATTTAATGAAACGAAATTTCCCTATAAAACTAAAAAGTTAATTGCGAAATAATTCATGACCTTTTTAAAAAGTTTGGTTTTAACACTTACCTTTTAAATCCGCCTACAAATACATCACCTTTTAATTTAATCTAATTTTTCCCCCGACTATAATTTTCGTCCAAATTTATGCTGAGCTGGACGTCGGGATGTCTACATGGCATC
>JAPKLX010000012.1:420187-490202 GCA_026898415.1 Leonotis leonurus
CGGCGATGCCATGTAGACATCCCGACGTCCAGCTCAGCATAAATTTGAGCGAAAATTATAGTCGGGGGAAAAATCAGATTAAATTAAAAGGTGAGGTATTTGTAGGCAGATTTAAAAGGTGAGGTTAAAACTAGACTTTTTGAAAAGGTCAGGAATTATTTCGCAATTAACCCATAAAATAATATTAGATGGGATTTTCTAAAACAAACACTAAATCTTTTCCATAAAAACACTAACATTTTTCGACCAATAGAAACTCGACACCGCAACAAATGTGTACACGCTGAAGGAATCTTTCTTAAGTAGTGACGTCACTACTGCCGATGTCGAATCTGTAATTAAAGTGAAGAAGAAGCCCACTTACGTGACAGACGCCATCACCAAATAAAATCATCAGCAGCAGAAAATTGGTGGGCTGAGGCTCATGACGCAGATTTCGAGGTGAAGAGAACGGTAAACGCCTCTCACAACCGCACCGCTCCGTAGCCGGAAAACCTCGCAAACACAGGAGAATTCATGGCCGCCTCAGCAGCGGCGAGGGCTGTGATAATCTCTCGCGCCGCCGATTTATCGCTTAAACCCACCCTATCGGCTCAGCCGCCGCTTGCCCACCACCTTCTCATCCGCCCCCTTCTCGCGGTGACCCCGAGAAAGCGAACCGTGATGAGCTGCCTGATTTCCGGAGTGGACGGCGGGGGAGTCTCAGACGAGTTCGTTTCCACCAGGAAATCGGGGTTCGGGCGCGAGTTCTCTGTCATAGCGAATATGCTGAAGAGAATCGAGCCGCTCGATAATTCGGTTATCGCGAAGGGGGTTTCGGATTCGGCTAAGGATTCGATGAAGCAGACGATCTCCACGATGCTCGGGCTTCTGCCTTCGGATCAGTTCTCCGTCACCGTTAGGGTTTCGAAGCACCCGCTTAATCGTCTCATAGTCTCGTCTATCGCCACTGGGTAATTAACCATTCACGGATTACTCCTTTCAGTAATTGAATTTCTCTTGTGAATATGCGTCTTGCTTCTCAGGGATGGAATACATTTGTATGTGTAATCTGTGCTTGATAAGTTGATATGGTGGTTGGTGCTGTATGCAATAAAGAAGAAAAGGAAAAAACCTTGAAATTAGTTATTGTTAAAGATTATGTTTTTACTAGTGAAGTGTGAGTATGGTAGCTAATGCCACAAGGCAGCTGAATATGACTGATTTTGATATATCTCTATGTTTGGCTTTGTAGGTATACTCTCTGGAATGCAGAGTACAGGATAGCTTTGATGAGGAATTTTGATATATCGCCAGATAGTACAAAAGGTTCAGATTCTGCGGAGAATGATGGGGCCTCGGAGGTGAGGTGGGAGACAAGTGATGGTGGGGGAGGTGAAAATGGTGTTAATGCTGGATTTGAAAGGTGTGCAGAAGAGTTTGAAAAAATGAATCTTCAAATATTTGGCGATTTGCCTCCAGATGCATTAAAATATATTCAGCAATTAGAACTGGAGTTGTCCACAGCCAAGAAGGTGAGTTTAAGACTGAAATCGAGTTTCATGAACTTGTGAAGGAAAATGGTTCCCCCCCACCCCCTTTTGTTTTTTTTGTGGAAAACTTATTTTCCTTTTTCAGATAGGGGTGTTATATGACTTGTTTTGCTTTCACTCTATCTGAAATGTGAAATGTTCGATGGAATTCCTCGTAGTATGTATGCTGATTGCTTCTGATGATGTTCGGATGTTCTCTCAGGAGCTTCGTTCCCAGAGACAGGAAAACATGGAAATGGAGCATATAAGAAAGAGTAATAACAACCTGCTAGAGTACTTAAGGTCCTTGGAGTCCAATATGGTAACAAGCTGATATATTGATGCATCCTCTTAAATTTCGTTGTAGTATCTTCATCCCGACTCTGACATACGATGACCATTTGCCTCAGGTAACTGAGCTATCGAGGCCATCATCACCAGAGGTGGAAGAGATTATCCACCAACTCGCTCAAAATGCACTGCGGAAATTTTTCACAGATGACCTTACCCCAGATCACGAGGGAGACACGGCTTTAAGCAGCATGCAGGACTACGAAGACACGGATAATGAACTTTGTGATACCATTGGCACGTCACGGGATTATTTGGCCAAGCTTCTTTTCTGGTAATCATGCAATATGCTTTCCCTAATCTTGCTTCTCTCTTGAAGAAGTATTCCCTTGTTTAAGCAAATGTATAATGTGTATATGCAGGTGCATGTTACTGGGCCATCACCTAAGAGGTTTGGAGAACAGATTGCATCTAAGTTGTGTTGTTGGTTTGTTATGATGGAGTCCAAAGAGGGATGTACATTCTTCTTCCTTTTCATTATTCTGCCTTTACCTTTTTGTTCTTTTTCCTGTTTTATATAGCTTCCTTCGTATTCGAATAAATTAAAAATATACACATTCTTCTTCTACTCTTACACCACCAATGTCTTCACTTGTTTCAAGCACTAACTAGTAAGCAGTTGTGGTCAATATTGGGAACAATATTTCATATAATACAATGAGAAGTTGGACTTTGAGTCGATCAAACATTCAATAACGTATTTCTGGAAGGTTTAAATATAAAAATCTCCAACGTTCCAGCAAGTAAAATCAGAGAAACAAGTGGAAAGTGAGCTCTTTATACACATATTTATATATGTATTTCAAGAAAAGATAGTGAACAATTGGAACAACAAATTCTGCTATACTATTCCTGCCTATCTCCTCCAAATTTGTACGTACACTTTTACATTTTTCCAAGTAGCTGAGTACAACACATCCCAAAAAAACTTGCAAGAAATTCTATTACAGGACAAGGGCTACAATTTTGCCCCCACAAAGCCCAATACAATCAAATAAACACAAAAAACTAACTCTACAATCCAAGGTTAGGGTTAGGGGGCTAACCCACACTATGTACACAGGGACGGTGCTCCCGCTCCGTCCCCCTTAGTCCCTAGTCCCAACCAACGAGATGATGCCTTGTGGTGGTTTCATTCATTGGCAAGTAAATAAATAACTTTCTGGAGCAATTATATACCGTTAGATCCCACGTGTTAAATCTGCCAAAGTGAAGCATGAAACTAGTAAAACAGTGGCTAGAAAGAAAAAACGAGCAGCAGGTAGTTTTTGTTTTGAATAAATCCGCATATTATAAAGAAGTATAGTTAATTAGTACCTAAAGGCACCCAGAGAGAGATCTCTAACTCAGAGAAGATGCCAAAAACTGGCGAAACCGTTCCACCCTTGCCTGGGCTTTCTGTGAATGTCTTTCTTTCAATATCTCCCTTCTTCCCAGACGAATAAAGAAGTCCTCTGTGTCAAGGACATACGAGATCTGAAAGCATAGTGATAGGAAATGGAAGTTTAAACAATATAACAAAAGGGCCATCAACCAACTAGCGTTGCAAACACACATTTTACTACTCTACCACTACAAAGGGAGCCAGTTCAAAGGGAAAATAATGAGATGTTACTACTCCTAGATCGTCTCTAGGGAAACCTAGAAGTTTTGAGGGGAAATGGCATGCTTTATGGAAATTGGAAATGGTAGAAATTAGATGCCTTGCCCGCGGGCATGTGTGCCCATGCGGAGAGACGGAGAGAGGGTCAGTGCATACGTGTGAGGATCATACTTCCCTTTGGTGAAATATCATCGGATACAATCTTATATGAGCTAATACACGTCTACACCAAAAATCAGCTCAACCTGATAGACAAACCATACCTTAGATGAGGTGGCAGCCATCTTACATTCTAAACCATTCATGATCAGGACATTTTCTGTATCCCTGCAGGAAGCTCTAGATTCATCCAAATTATTATACTTGCGCATATTCCTGCATGTATCCCACATATATCAGAAAATGAAGATAGCAACATAATCATTGTTTGGACTGATTAGATCCAATTTACCAACTCTTTAGTACTCAACTACAAAGAGAAAGTGGCATAACTGCATAGAAACGTTAATTAACAGAATGCGGCCCATTTCAGAAGAAAAGAAGATTGCATGTTTCAAGTTGTGAGATTGGAACCTTTTTTTTTTTTTTTTTGAGGAATGTGAGATTGGAACTTAAAAGAATACCTCTTCATCATAATTGCTGATGACTCCTTTTTTCCATGATTAACTGAAAGATAATCATCGTGAAGATAGGTTGCAAAATTAGGATCTACTGAAACTGCAACAACTTCAGACTTCTCACTTCCATCATCCATCAATTGGATTGATAAGTGGGTAGAATTCGATGTCTGCAGCAAAAAGATAAACTTAGCATACAAATAAACTTCTTTACACATGTATCAAATATAGATAGAAATAACTGATCCACAAGAAACCTACAAATTCGATCCGGTAAATATTCTCTTCATGAAGAACGACATGGACGTTTTCATAATAAACTGAATCAACATACTTTTCGGGATTCCTGGACTTCTCATATTCATACAACTGAAGCAGCTTGCAGTCGATCTCATCAGTTGAAATAGTTTGGAGCTGCAGAAAGAAATGCACAGAGAGATAATGTGGGACTGAATCTTAGATGACCTAAATTAAAGCATGACAAATACTATTAAGATTACCTGTTTCACCAATTTATATATCAACTTATCCAGCGTGAACAGTACATATGACTGGTTACCAATCAAAGATCGACAATCATCTTCAAATTTGGAATTATCAGAAGATCCATCAAGTAAACTAAATAAAGCACTCATAAACCTGAAGTAAACATGATAGCAGAAGATTAATATGAAGTTAGGTAGCATTTAAGATTATTAAAAACTAAATTATGCAACTACATTACCTCTCGTAAGGATCAGAACTCGCTTCCTTCGTGGTTCTCCATTTTGATTCACCAGATATCGAATTCACCTTAGCAGATAATATTCTTTCATACAATGTCTGAGTACATGGAAAATATATTAGCATATCAACGACAGGGAAAGGGTGGGGGACTGAACAACTTGAAAGGGGACAAAAGGAGTTAATGCCATATGAACATAGAAGAGTCACGGACACAAAATACCAGAAGCAGAAGGCAAACAAGACAGATGTGTATCTATGTAGAATCGTAACTAGAAACACCACCAAAGAATAAATTTACCTGATGCAACCTAAATAGTACGTAAAACGTATCGTTTCCATAAAAAACCTGCCAATCCTTCTTTTCACCACTCATTAACGGGGAAGAGACGTGCTTTGATAGGGGCCTGCAGTTAAGCCATAATCGTTCGGACTGTGGCACTGATGCACCATCTCCACCATGATAGTGAGCTTCACTAGTATTCTCAGCCTCATCTTCACTCTCAACTTTACCATCACGTTCTCCATCTTCCTCTTCCTCGTGTTCTTCCCTTGAACATTCATCAGCAGCAGATTCACTGCCAGAAACATCTTCTGCAGCATCAGAAATATTTTCACTGTCTTCATCATCAGCATCCACATCATTTTCCCCAGCAGCATCTACACACGTCTCATCATGACTGACCGCTTGACCTTGCATCCCATCATTGCCACGTTTTTTCTCGAGGTATAATTGCAAACTTCCCTCTGGATATGCTCCAAAATTATCTTCAAAATCACCAGTAGGAGACAGCTCACCTTCTTCTTTCTCAGTTTTACAATGATCAATTTCATCCCCATTATATGAAACAAGTGTAGAGCCTTCTGCAAACTCTCCAGTGGCAGTTTGATTCAAAATTGATGTCTCCTCACCCTATGCCAAACAAAGAAACAGAATTACGATTAACTTACCGGAAACTGTAAAACAAAAGAAACAACTTGAAGAAAAAAGGCTGAACTGAAACTGGAAGAAGATGTCTAGATCTGAAATTGAAAGTTATGCCAAAAAATGATCTTATCATACCTCAGTCGGTAACATATCTAAATCTTCTGCATTAGGTTTCCCTTCCTTGCCTTCCTCAATTGGGCCATTACTCACTTGTGCAGAATTTGCACTACGCCCTTGGATTTCAGAAAAACATAAAACGTATATTAAGTACACTTTTAATCAAAAAACTAAGACTGCAAAAAATGAGATTAAATATATATGCATATAGAGAATAGATCAAATAAGAACTAGTTCTTAGGTAGAAATTAGATTGATGATGCATCAAATTTATACATAAAATGCATTGACTGTTGACTAAAGCTTATAAATGCATCATGTGATTAAATAGTAGTATACATCATGTACCAATACGTAAAATGCAAAACTTTACTGCTCTTTCTAAACTAACCATGATTCAGAACGGGTGCCGAAGTACCAGCTGTGTCAGAATTTGATATTCTTTCACCAATTGCTAAAGCTACTATTTCCTTGGTCAATGTACCCACATTCATGAAATCATTCCTGCTGACATTTGCTCGTTCAGCTGAACTACTGGAGAGACCCTTGCAGTTTAACTTCAGAGGCTTCAAGTTCGTGGTTGTAGCATTCCCATTTGGGCTGCCTTCACTTTCAACTAAGCTTGTTGTGCTGCTTTTAAGCGTTTCACGTTTAGAGGCACCATGATCTTCAGCAGTCTCTGATTCATGCAGACGGGAATGAACGCCAAGTATCGGTTCAAAAAATGTTGTCCAGAACCTCAACACTTTATTCAATTGATCTTTTGTTGAACAGACCTCCTCACAGGAATACTTGATAATCCTAAAGACATCTTCATGTACTTCAGAATCAATGTATTCAAATTCCATGTTTGGAATGATAGCATGCCTGCTTCCAGCAGCAATACTAAGAAGTACATCATCCTCCTGCCGTTTCTCCTTGATTTCTTTGATTTCTGACACTAACGCTGTCCATAGATAACATAAAACAACATGAGAATCAAAAGATAACTTAGAAATGGTCAGAAAAATTAAAGGTGTGCAATTATGAAAACATAGTAAGTGCTTTACTTACATTTTGTGCTCAAGTTCTTGGAATCTTGTTGCTTGAAATAGAAGCTGCGATGGTCAAGAGACTTGTAGTGGTTCTTAGAATATATTTCTGCCCAAACTTTGTTAAAATCAGACCGACATTTGGTCCATTCCTCCTGCTTCTGCTTTAGACGTGTTAGGATAACAGGCAAAGACAGAGAGGGATTTTTACGTAAAATGTCTGTCACATCAAGACCATGGTCACCATAAAGGCGTTCAATACATCTTGAATTGAGAGCTGCATGAAATTAGAGGGAAAGGTCCACTTGTTAGTAATTAATCAAATCTCTATCTGGAACAAAGTTAGATAGCTAAGTAGCTTTAAGAGAATTTTTAATCTAACTATTATCATCACAAACCTGTAAAATGCTCCTCTATTCGTATTGGGCCATCTGAAACAATGGAATTATTATTAATACTATTCAAAAGTTCCTCTACTCGCTTGGAAGTTGAGCTGACAGACTCCAACAACATGTCTAGCTCAAATCTGTATCCCAAAGGACATAAAATAGCAAATCTTAAGATGCACACTCAAATGATATCCAGATATAATGCTGTAATAATTTAATTCAAGAAGTAAAAGTGTACTTATGAAATATGACTATCTCCCAAAGATCCAAAGTCCTGTCTTCACCATTTTTTAATATAAATCAAGATAGCAAGGAGATGAGGACAGTCTATGGTCCAACAGCCCACATTTGCTAAAAACATGAAGTGAGAGCGAGAAGGTTTTGTAGCAGTCATACAGAAGGAAAGCATGAACTTAATATTGAAAAGCTTTTGCACCTATCATCTTCGCATCTAAAAAGGCTTTCTTCATACTGGTTTCTTCGCATGTGCTTAAAGGAGTAATCCTCACTACCAGATGTCACAGATACCCAGTGATCATTCAGAACCTGAGCACCAAGCTCTGACCTCTGGCTAGCTGAAGCAATTGGGTACTGCAAAGAGATATGGTTTTAAGGGTAAACACAATGTTGTGATGACAATAAGCTGATCAGAAGATATTTAAAAAGAAATTGTTGATACATTCCAAAGCATATTTTCAAAGATGAATTATGGAAACTTACATCTTCAGGAAGAAGGCGATAACTTGGAGTGCAACGTTGACAGTTGGAAAGGTCAAGCTCCTGAATGGACTTTCCCCAGTATTTTATATTATACCTGTCCTTTTCTTTCCCTCCTTCTACTTCACGCTTTGATTCTTTCTCTTTTTCATCTATCCTCACAGATTTTGAAGAATTTCCTTCATTCCATAATGTTTCTGCTGATAGAAAAGATTTTCAGATCAAGATATTAAAAGGCTGACTAGTTGCGAATTGAACTTATGTTACTCGCTTGACAAGGGACGGTCTAACTATTAGCGTGTGGGCAAGAGTAATGCACCACAAAATATTCTTAAAGAGTTATTCACAATGGTGGCTGAATGAATACGTACTTTTACCCATTACACCAGCCAGAAACCCATCTGAAAAAAAATGGAAACTAGTCAGAAGCAAAACAATATACAAAAGAATATGACTTGAGAATCTGAAAATCAACGACTACCAATCCGCTCACAACGCTCCAAAAATTCATTGAAGCCCTCCATAAGATCTGGATATTTTCCAAGTAAATCAGCAACCTGAAAGCATGTTGTATAAGCAACGCACTTAACAAGAAAATCATTCCTAAAAAATTGTTTATCGAGACAATCAAAACCCCTCCTCCGCCAAGCCCAAAAGGGGGAGTGGGGGTGGACAGTAAAAAGGAACTACTACAAGACAAACTTTAAGATGAATAAGATGCATCTTGGTACAACCGTACAATAACACCATGTAAGAAAGAAACAGGGTATGCTATATAATAATTAAATATGGAAACTATTTGAGAAAAAACATGTGAATAATTTCTACAAGAGACAAATCAAGCATGAATTTATATCTATATTTTGACACCTGAAAATTCTGTAAAAATATTTAAAAAATACTACTACTAGGCATATTGTCCATGTGGATCGTACCAAGCTCTGTAATTCCTTTCTAGTGATGATTTCTGTACTGTAAATGTGAAGGCATTTTAAGAATGCCTGGTAATCATCTGCACTGCGCAATCTCTCTTTGACCTTTTCACAAAAATCAAACTCATGGCTATACATACCTGGTAAAATAAAACAAAATTGAATGTTAACCAGAAACAAATTTAGAAAATACTTACAGAAATGGTTAAACAAAATAAATAGAAGAAGATTATAATGTCTGTGGAATTCCATGCTTCCCTGTCTAATTCTTTGTATAATCAAAGGAATGTGGCTGCCATGAAAAAAAAAACTATTGATCTAAAGATTATAAATTGTTCTAAAACTATATAATTCTCACCAGATAATTTATCAAGCTTCCTAGGAATATGTTTTGAAAAATAGAACTTACTGCCATCAAAATAATATACTACACAACTTCATTATATTAAAGGGGCAAACCGGAGGAATCTGGTAACTCACTTTTTATGGCATCCTTATCATCGTAGGATGCCAACTTGGAATTCCCACCAAAGTCTTCAACTTTTCGAACAGACTTTCTTTTGTCTGAAAGTCGATGTGCACTAATGTCACCATTGTTCTCAGTCTCCGGCTCTCTATCATTTCTCCTCTCCCTGTTTTCCCTATCGCTATGCTTCTTCTGATCCTTGTGCAACTTCATTACCATTTTATCATCATCCATTTCAGGACGCTCAATGCTAAGATCCCTCTCTCCATTAGGGCCGATAACCCTATCCCTCCGTTGTCGCTGCTAAAAATGTAGTCCAAAAAACTTTGGTCACGCATAGCCATACTACATTAAAAGAATAAAGTGCAGAGCTCTGAGAAAAAACCTTGTCTAAAAGTGTCGGCCGCACTGCAGGCAAGGCAGAGCTCCTCTCGTCAAAATGATTTAAAGAATGTCTACCAAAAGCTGCATGAGATGCCTGAGCCGCAGCTGAAGTATCAGGCAAAAATCTAGTGAACTCATCAAGAAGATCAGCATGATCATCAAAAAGCGCTGCAACCTGCAAATAATTAATCAAAACCCTATTAAAGGACAAACAACAAAAATATAGAATCGGTCGCAGGGAGATGAATACCTCTTGGTAGACCTCAGTTATTCCCTTGTGTTCCTTTCGGTACATATTCAAGATATCAAGGAAAGATTTATAAACATGTTCGTCATTCTGGAAACGTTTCTGCAGGTAAATATAGCAGATATATTGTCCATTAATAGACATCCTCGTAAAAAAACTTCATAATATGCCATTTTTACGTAGGTAAAAAACTCCACCTTAATTTTATTCACAAAACTTATAGCCTCTTCAAACTCAACTGTCCTTTTGGGTGGAGCCTCGTCCTCGTCGGTGAGGGTAATTTCAAATCCCTTAGGCAAGAACGTGTTAAATCCAAGTATTAGATTAGGGTGCCCTTTAAACAATTCCTTGACCCTCGCAATGACTCCAGATGTATCAATTCTGTCAGGACAAAGGCCAACAGGGCTTTCAGGTATTCAGTTCTAAAACACACACGTAGATCCTATCAAGAAAGATATACTTACCTTTGTGCCTTAAAATCTTTCATGACATCGAGGAACCTATCATACTTTTCCCTTTGGTCTTGAAACATGTCTTTAACTTGCTTAAGATAACTCAAGGCATCGTTCGTAGTTAGCTTTTGTGTACTACCAGCTACAACACCAGCAACACTAGTACTAACACCAGTCCCACCACCATTATTATTGATACCGCCTCCTCCTCCTCCTCCACCGCCACCACCACTGCCACTTGTGCCGCCGCTGGCAGGAGCTTGTGATGGCGCATACCTTCATACAGAGAATTTAAGCATTAAACAAAACTGAAAAAACTACAATAGATTAAGTACAAAAATAGGGGATAAAGTGTTGCATCTTGTGAAAATCTCAAACTTTTTTACAAGAATAAGATATGATTCATAAATTTGAAAGAAAAAAAATATATTGCAAATTTCCAATTTCAAGGACCTTCTTAACCGAGTGAGGGGAAGAACCCTAAACTGATATAGATTCCCATAAAGTAAAATAAACAAATAATGATGCTAAGCATAAAGATCAAAAATTCTAATCCCTTAACCCAAGACAACCCAATAGCTTAAACCTAATTCATCACCCCGTTCCCTTCCAATAGTTGCGACAGCTATCCGAGAAGACCTAATCCAACTTTAATACATGACAATCATATGGTTCAACCTAATTCCGATCAAAACATTTTTCATCAAATCCAGTTAATTGACTCCCACCAGCATCACAACCCCACTGTCCTCGTGTGCTAAACCAAGACCTCAAAGCAACCCAAAACAGAAAAACTTCAAACACCACAACTACATCACACAATACTACGCAAGTTCATGATGCTAAGAAAACTAAAAATATCGAGCTTACGCATCCCCGCGAGACGACGACGAACCGTATGGCCGCTTAAACGGAGGGTTCATAAACGCCTCATCCCTCAACCGTTTCATCTCTCTACATCAAATGAAGGAATAATAAGAAAAAAAAGTGCCAACTTCAACGTGTCAACAAGGAGAAGAAAACAATACAATGATTAACACAAAGTACATATTCAAACACTATAACTGAAAAGTTGCAAAACTCCCCCGCCAATGCGAGAATTAAGAATCAACCTCACCTCCCAAGTCTCCACCCTTCACGAAAAGTTAAAAGTTAAAAAACAGATCTAATCCAACACTAAGCAGAAATTTGTTCGGATCAAAACTGCACTTCAGAATTGCGACAAATTCTTCTCCGCAGCTCTAAATTTTCTTCTCAGCAGCAACAGTGAAGTTGCGAGAACGAAATTTGTGAGAAAGTAAATGGAAATTTAGTGAAGTTTTATGTTAAAAGTGGAAATCTTACTCTTATTACATGACCTCTCCAGTTTCTAAATTCGTTGAAGTTTCGAACATTTTTGAGGCTTTACAGTTACCTCCTTATTAGGCTTAATACATTTATTTTATTATATGGGCTTTTTTTAAGCCCACTTATAGCTTACCGGCCCATTCCCGTTTAATGATGTTAACTGCTCGAATGTGTTAAATTACTATTTTCTCCTCTGCCCACATTATTACGGTCACGGGATCTCTGCCTTCTTTCACTTGTTATAGACTTTTAGTTGGAAAAAGTTGCACAAATTTGATTTACTTGCTTAAATTAAAGTGAGAATATTAAATATGGGTATATTGTGAAATATAATTTGCTCATATAACAAAGAAGAAGCCATTGTTATTTCTAAAGCATGCACCAACAAAAAAGTGTGTTGTTGGAGTGTATGCTTAGTCTGTGTTCTAAAAATCAACCTAGACGGGACATTACCGATTCAATTAATGTTAAGCGGTTTTGACTAGGCGGACTGGGCAAGCTAGACGGGCTGGGTGGACGCCTAGACGGGCTAGGCAAACTGAACTGTTAAAACAAAAGTAAAGCTAAAATGGGCAAACAACCTAAGTGCCAATACATATATGACCCAAAATTTAATTTTTGACTCATTAGCATATCATATAGCACATAAAATTAACTCAACATCATTATTTGTTATGCACCATAGTTTAGAGCCTCATCTTTTATTAATAAAAGATAAAGAAAATCAAATGTACTTTGAAGGTTAGATTACAGATATATTTGAACTTATTATGGATCATTTAATCTAAATTCTAACGTATGTATTTCATTTTTAAATTATGTATATTATATTTTACTTGGTATTTTATGTGTTTTTAATTTTTTATTATAAATTGGAAAATGAAATTACAAATAATGTATGTTTATATAATTTGTATTAAATAATATGATGTAAAAATATAAAAATTAAACATTAAAATTTGATCTATCTAGGTTCCACCTAGACTCCCGCTTAGCCGCTAGTCCCACCTCCACCATCCGACTAGCGCCTAGCGACTTTTAGAACATTGGTGAAGTTGCATAATATATATGAGTATGCAAGCTCATTGTCATTGTAATCATGCAATTTGCAAGCTTTGTATGCACACTAACCCTTGGAAATCAACATGATCCATTACCAAACAAACATACTCATATATCTTTGTCTTCTTTCCTAGTTATGTAAGTTATTGTATAATATATTCAAAAATATGATTCCCAATAAAGGAAAGCTTAACAAGGTTCAAATACCTTAGTGTACAAGTAGGGGTCAACTTTGTCATTTGGTGATATGTGCATTAAGATTGAAAGTGACATGACATTGTGAATTTGTACACCATACTTCATATAGCTAAAGCATATCTTAATCATTTAATTACAAAATACACGTATGCACTCCCATATTCACATAAATATTTCACTACGTGTATTATATCGCCCCATATAATAATAGTCAAGTAATCACAATTATTCTATTACAATATCTAATGTATAAAGTGTTTGTGACACTCCTCTAGTTACGTGAAGCATAAATACATGCTTACGTGCAACATGTAACCTTGTGTTAAACAAATATTGTTTTTGATTTGTACAAATTAAATAAATAAATAGGTAATAAGTTAAACGGTGGGTTCCTATATGTATTGGGCCTTTTACTGTATTAATCCATTAATTTTTAAGTGATCAGGACGTGTACATGGGCCGATTAATAAAATAAACGTATGTGTTAAAATAAGAAAAATACCGACAAAAATTGAAAGAAGTAAAATTAGTAATTCGCACTAGTGGCATAATCATAATTTTTTTTATTATCATAGAAATAGAATGTTAGAATGTATTACTGATTTTTTTTGCTAGCCATTCCATTATTTGTCGAACAAGATCGATTTAAAAATTGAAAGGTAATAAAAAATTATATATATTTTTATTGCACATCAATTATGTAATAAAAGTATTACAAAGAGTGAAATAGATGATATAGTAAGAAATTAATAAACAAATGTTTAACTTCATCAGTTTTATTTCAAATTATCTAAAGTGGGAATTTATTTTTTATTGTGCTTTTTAATTATTATTATCTCCACAAAGCGAAACACCAAATATCTACAGTCGAATTTGGCGCGGTTAAGAATCAGTTTCACCGTGGCGCGTATATATATACATGATTCTTCAAAAATTTTGACAAAAGCCAATCCAAATTTCCGAATAAGTCTCGAGAAGTTCATGGCGGGAAGCGATTCACAAAAAACACTCCTAACTTTGATTCGCGGCTTCACCACGGGAATATCTCAAGGAGGTAGAATCGCAAGTAGATTCATCGCAAGAGATTGAAGGATTTCAATTTCCGCAGTTGCAGTTGTTTGCCTTTGTTTCCTTTGTTTATTTTATCACGGTTTCGCGGTACAATTTTCTGAGAATAACTGTGAATCAGAAGAAAGGAATCGGAGAAATAGCATCTGAGTTGACTGCAGCAAATGCTGAGCTGGAAGAGGCGAAGTGTGAAAAGAGAGACAACGGAGCAAGAACTTAAAGGCTATGAAGCTGAACTGTCCATGACTGAGGCTTCGTTTCAAGTGCTAGAGGTGCAGATTTTATCACACGTATTCCGTGATTTTTATACTTATTGCTATATTCGGAGTCTCTCTAGATATGCTTCTATATATATGATGGCAGATGCGATTGTAGGTCAAAATTATTGGTATCTGATTAGTAGTTCTGACATTTCTCCCTCGATCTGGTTAGATTAGATATGATAGAAAATTTAGCTCAACTTTAGTTCTGATTTTTGCTTTTCTTTTGCTTTATCTAATTATTGGAAATTTTTGTAGGCGAGGATTTATCTCTTTAACTCTGATGTTTCAGCTATTGGTGCTAAATTCGCGGCACTCCAAGTGTAATGTACTGTTTTGCGCCTGTTCCAACATTAGCTCGTAGTGTGCTTCTTATACATTGGCTGATAGATTTTCTGTTCCACGAGTTTGCAAACTTTGAAATCGCTTATTATGCTTCAATGGTGTGGCCAGTGAGCCAGTGAGGATAACTCCTTACAGTACGTATTTGCTTAAATTTTGATCGCATGTTAAATTATTTCGCACAGTCTCAATGCATATATCTCATACCAATGTCTTCTCAGAACCATGTCCTTTTATCAAAAGTTCATTTACCAAAAATTGTATGTTCTGTTCCGAATAGAGCTGTTTCATTACTATTTATTCGCTATATTCTCAATTTGCTGTTGAACATCAGAACATGTATCTATTTCTTACGACAGATGTATTTATTGGGAAAATGCTAGAACTGAATGCAGAGATAAGGTCAGCATATCTCACTTGTTTATCCATCTGTTACGAGAGATACTTTCCCAAGGATTGGTTATTTAGTTGTCGTACATTTGAATGATCTTTCATTTCAAAATTTATGATAGTGTGTGGGAATTTCTTTTCTCAAACACCAATTTATTCTGCAACGTATGCCTTTTAATGTTACTAGGACATAATTCAATTGGTTGGAATCATACATATTACCAAAATGAGGTAGAAGCAATTTTTGTATGCTGTTGGTATTCAAGATTTATGTAGGTTATTTATTCCTGCACTTATTATAAATCCGGAGACGGGAAATTTGAAGAGCTCGGGCAACTATAACTCAAGGTATGCATCATAAATTGTAGTAGCCTCTTTTTCTCTTTTATCCCTTTTATCCTTTTTTTAAGGTTAGTTTTTGTTTTCAAGTCGCTGATATGCTGCTCCCGTTCTTTCTCTGCTTTATGGAGGGGGTTAAGATAGTGCATATAAGGTAGTTGCTGCCAATTCATCCTTATCTATTTACGTAACATCATTATCCATTTACCATAATTCAGCGGAACTTGGAGAAATTATTCAGCTGGAGAAATTATTCAGTCAAGTCAGGGAGTCTAACAACTTGTAAGTAGTTTCAAACTTCTCAAACTTAGTTTGTTAGAATACTCCAATTTGGAGTGCAAAAAGGCAAATCACATCCATGAAGGTGTAGTCAACTGTTATCATATGGAATATGCACATTGCACGCTTGAACTTGACAGTAAACAGTCTTGCATGCATCTGATATAACATTTTACTTGATTTAATTGATGTAGTCATAACATGTAGAGGCCCTCTGGCCTCACAATCAATATTACGAATCAGTTACCTTTCCTATTTTAGCTTTTGACATTTAGATAATATCAAGAATTTGCTTTCAAATCGCATGTACTATTTGCATTTCTTTTCCCCAACCACGTGTTCTGTTAGAGTTTATGCTTGGTCGCATGGTCTTTAGTATCAATACAGCAAAAAATAAAAAGTAAAAATTGAATCAAAGTCAATCACATAGTAGTCAGTGTACACGTCCTTCACCATTAATGAAAGCAATGTGGGTACAAACTCTTCAATATCCATTTCATTTACCTGTAGCAACACATGTGAAAACTTAGGGATCCTCTTTATGTTGAATTAGGATTTATAAGAGACTTATATTTGTGCAGGGGACCTTATATTTGTTTTGGTAGATTTGACAACAATTTGAGTAGAGAAAATAGCCGATACCGGCCGATGATCGGAAAACTTAATTTCACTGCGGAAATAGGAAAGTTGTCTCACTCCTTTACCATACCACAGAATCCTGTCACACCTGCAATTAGCAACCACATCTCTTTTTAGGAATTTAGGAAGATATATTAAGTAGTTTTCTCTTGATAGTTCCAAAATAATCTAACAAAATTGATGTGATATAATAAAGTTTACCATGCTGGAGTTCTTTGCTTTTCCCCTGCTCTACCATGAATCCCCCCTGAATACCTGTTGCAGTTGTAGGAAGCGTACTTATAAGTAGGGGCAAACTCTATGTTCCCCTCTTTCCAACCTTGGAATACTCCCCCATGCTCTAGCTCCCTCCTCAACTGATCAAACCTCTGCAATGCTCTCCATTCTTGTTCCTTAATTATCTGCCTTGCTAGGTTGTCTTCTAGGTATAATCTGTAGTTGAGATCTCCGAACCAGAATATCCTACTGCTCTACGGAAGAAACACATTCCTATTAATTTTACATTCAATTGCATATCCTAGGCTATTGATGTTTTCTTGAAGTGTTATACTTACTCATGTCCTAAGATGGTTAACGGGTGAAGTTTGTCTCCTTCATCAGGTAACCGTTGGAAGCAGGTTCGCCTGAAGATATCGGCCACTTGGTAATTCCTTCTCCCTTCATCTCCTTTCTTCTCCCCAGAGGCCAAATGTGCAGCTATGAAGCAAAAACTAGTGCCCCCTATAGACATGCTGACCGAAACCGATCCTTTATTTCCTAAATAACCCATTATACCACACGCCACCGAGCAAAGTTTGATGCCGGAGACGTCGTAGCGCTTGAACAGCTCCCTCCTCATCCACACACTGATTAACACCCCAACCATCTTCTTGCTTGCCACCAATCTGTACCTACTCTCATCTTTAGGGTTCGGGCCTCCAACTCCAATTCCATCATCATTGCTAATAGGGTATACCATTGGTTTTAGCTTCGGGCATTCAAACTTGTCATTGAGTGTTTTCTCTATCATTTGGTTCCAGTTTGTCGCCTCTGTGAGATCCTCTACTCCAATCACGGTCGTGGCCTTCAATGGCACGACTTCTTGAAATCTGCAGAGGATCAAAATTAAATCGACCCTCGAGAATCAAGGATCAAACATAGTGTCAATCGGGATAGGTTGAATCGGGTTCAAGTTGACCTAATAACGATATGTTTCGTTAAGGTCCAACTGTGTGAACACGATGTATTAAGAAACTGTCTAATCCAAACGCGAATTCAACCCAATTGATCAAATATGAACCAGACTGACACGATTTTTACAGAGTTGACCTCATAGATCACAACATGACTTTGTATAATATAAATAATCATAGAATTAAAATAGTACTATTAATAATAAAGTAGATATCTCTTTTTTATACTTTTCTAGTGACCCGAACCTGATACGAAAGTTTCAGGTCTTTCTTAGATAGACCTGATCAGAACACGAACTCATAATTAATCAAATTAAAACTCATTACTTTGAAATCGGTTATATGTTGTCTAAAAAATTGAAAATAACATACCCTAGAACGTATATGTCAACTGCATCATCTCTGATATTCAGCCATTCATCCAAATCTACAGCCAAACTCCCCACCGGAGACCTTCCCGCCACATTCCAAGTACCCACAAAAACTCTGAAAAAAAAAACCATAAGCTGAAGATGGTCCCACAAACATAAATAACTTAGCCGTGTTGCTCGAGAACTGACCTCAGTTCATCGTTTACAGTGCACGGTTCCATCTCGATTGAATGACTCGCAGATTTGTCAGAGGAGTCATCCTCGTCATCACCAACATCTGCAACTTAGTAGTTAAGAACTAATGCATAGTGATAGAGACGAGAGTCATAGTAATTATAATTTATAGAGAGAGATAATACACCAGATAAATCATCTAGGTGAAACTGGTCGGTTCTCTTGTGCTTCCTCAAAAACCAGCGGTGAAACCTCTTCGATTTCCAGCTTCGACGCTTTCTTTCCATGCCCGTTCCCCAGTGGTCACAAAGCAACGATGATTTGATCTAAGTTAATACCTAAATTTCTCATGATTCTTTTCATCATTAGGAAGAAAGTAGTAGCACATCAAAATCTGGAATTTGGGTGGAAATGAATATTGTATTGACCGCCTGCAAGGAATAGATTACTTACTGTAAGAAACAAAAAGTAGGAGCCTCTTGGCAACTTGGGGTCTGTAGCGGTAATCACAAGGAGAGAAATTAACAGAGAGAGGGGGGTCAAAGGTGGATGGTTGATGAAGCATAGGTGGAGTTGTAGAAATAAATTAGGACCTCACATAACAACATCAAAGCTTGATTATTGGAGGTGCTTATCACGTACTTCCCGTATACTGTTTCTTTGGGGATGTCGTTGATCAAATCTTTAGATGTCCGAGTCCAAGCCTGTTTTGCTTACTTTTAATAAATATGAGTATATAATTCGAAATTTAACTTTTAAAGCCACTCTTGGTTTTAGGTTACGATCTTTTATTTGGATATGGTTCTAGAGTTTTTATTTATTAAAACTTTTAAGTAGTGTGGTCATGTCGATGACCAATACCAAACATTTGAGCAAACTCCTTATCCTATAATATAGTTGACGAATTCTTGATTTATATTTGTCATGCTAACTATCTACTTTTTTTTTCTTCCCATTTTCCCACCCCTAAAATATATTTAAAAAAAATCTAATGTCTTAAATTGCTATTTCACTCCCATGTAACCAACCACCTAGTCAGTTAGGAATAGAACGTGTGGCTGTTTTAATTAAGTAGATATAAGTAATCTGGTAGTATGGTGCGAAAGGATTTGGTAGGGGGAATATTTGCCTAGTTTTTCAAACAGTTGACTTTATAAAGAATCATTATTAACCGTAATACTAGATACGTGCTTTAATTAAATATCATTAGTGGTTTATTTAATGTAATTTATTCAATTCCATCACAAATTATTGATGCTGTAAATCGTTGTAATGCTGGTCGTGCTTCGCATTGGACAATTTGTTGCGTAATCTGTTAGGATTGTGTGATTGATCTCTCTATGAGTGCGTATAACAAATTCATGTATATCTATGAAAAATATTGATAAATATATGACTTAGCCTTTTTGATTTGAGGTATTGTTTCAAAAACCAATTTTAATAAAACATCTCATGATGATAACTTCTTTAAAACGAAAAGCAGAACTAAGCAAAAAAAAATCAGTATCAAATTTGAATTCAAGAAAGATGCTTATGCTAGGAACAATAACCATGAGACACTCGCCCTCTAAAAATATTACTTGAATACTAGACAACTAACCTCTTTAATTACTCTCTAATATAGTATAGATTAGTAAACGATAATCAATTCGAACTATTATCAATATACAGGTGAAGTAGAAGCACTACTATTAGGTCATCCCATAATCTTCGCACCCTTAGCATCACAAATCAAATGCTGCCTAAACATAGCAATAAAGTCCTCCACCCTCTGCTTCAATTCCTCCTCAGAAAGCTCATCATAAGCCCCCAACTTCCCTTCTTCTTTCTCGCCACTCTCAGTTTCTTGCCCCACCGCCGGCGGCACCGCCGCCACCTCTGCGGTAGGAACCACTGTTATGTGGTGGTGGTGGTGGTGCCTCTTTTTCTTGCTACTACTCTTCTTGAAGTGCTCTGCATCAGCACCAACTTTGCAGTCACTTTTCTTCGATTTGATTTGGGGCTTCGAAGTGAAGAGAATAGCTAATAGTAAGAGATTCAAGGCAAGAAACGCCCAAATACGCCAATGCATGAAGACAGACACCATGAATGCACGTTCTATGCATGCCATGAATGCTGCTGTTCCGGCGGCGAAGCTCACCGCCCTCAGCCGGTCTTCACCCTTGTCGTCGACGAAAGCCGCCATCTTTTCACAAGGTAAACTCACTCGAATTCGGAGATGAAAGAAGGTGAGTAACAGAGTGAGTGTTGGAGCGAGCTAGCTTGCTGAGGAAGTGGGCAGTGTAGAGGATTTTTTTATAGAGGCGGAGTGAGACATCATGTACAATGATAATGTGGTGGGTTTTGGCATGTTTTATGATGCAGTTTGAGGCATGAGACGGCTGTAATGATCAGATGTGTGTGTGTGAATGAGAGAGAGAGGGGGGGAGACAAGAAGACATTGTTGTTGTGCAGTTGCAGCACAAGTGCACGACCTTATGATTGCTTGCAAATAAGCATGATTAGAGGATTGTTGGGGGGGTTTGGCGTGCAGGGACTTATTTAAATTTGTTGGAGTACTTGAATTCTTGAATTCCTTGTAGTTTAATGATAGTACGCTGCAATTAATTCCTAGTAGTTAACTAATTTGCAGAAGGGAGAAGAGAAACATAAAGTGTTTGCCAGTGAGGCAGTGGCGACTGGCGAGTGCTGGTATATTTGTTTTAATCAAGACAGGAATGCATTTTGGCTGAATTAAAAAGCTGACTTAAAAACAGAAAATATTAATAATAAAGATAAAGTGAATTCTTGGCTTGGTGGAGAACAAGACTGCACGCCAATGCAGTACTGTGCCCACATTGCTACCGAATTCTTAACACTATTTTTGCCTTTTCAGCTTTGCTTTTTCACTTTTTTTCTTTATTAGACATGTTTGTGTGTGCATATATATATATATATAGAACAGAGCTTTATGAGCGTTTTGTATAAGGTCAATTTCAAGTCAAGGATTCTCGATTCCCTCACCCCATGTACACGTAGGCATCGCTTGATTTGGAATATAACATAGATTCAATTGATAGCAATAATCCCCTATTTTTTTATGCCTCAACAATTGTAAAGGATGCACAAGGGGAACACATTTTTTTCATACAAAAATCAATAAAGAATGTCTATTACACAAATCAATAAACATTTCATATGATAATCTTTATTCAATAATAAAAGGAATCATTATTATTAGATGTCCCAAAATAAAAAATGAGTCCTTATTAACGAAAGTGCACAATACGTTACATCGTTCCCAAACAAAAACAATCTGCATGAGATAGAAGCCAGTTTTTATCTCAAGATTCTAATGCATTGCATCAACTACCGTGCTATTATCTAAAATTACTAACCTGAACACCCCACACCATTTCTGAGCTCCGTGTATGATTCAGTCGCGACAAGCTTGAATTTCAAGTGGCTCTATCAAGAACTTTCTCAGGGTATATCACAGACTTCTTCCTCCATTTCCTGTTGAATGTATATTTACACAATTTACTGCCCTCGGCATTATTAGTATTCGATGCGTTTGCTGCTTTACCGTCTTCCATTTCACATTCAATTCTTGAAGCACTAGTCAGCTCAAAAGTTGCAGCAAGCTCGTCCTGCTTTACTAACACCTCAATCAACTTCATGTTTTCCGGTACGGTTTCAGTGTTTATTAGTTCTTTTGAGACCTCTGCAGTGTCGAGACTCTGAATTTTAGACCTACCTTCTGCCATATTATCGCCTTGTTTCACACACCTTTTCAGCTTATGGGTAGCCCGACATGGAAGATCTGCAGAACCTTGGCGAGGTTTCTTGAATTGATGGGAGGACCGCAATCCACATGCACTGATGACATCGTCCCAGAACTTGAGTTTTCTCTTCCTAACACTTCTGCGGATTATAGAAGCAGCTACGTTGTTTCCATATTGGATGTTTTCTCCTAATAAAGTTCTTTCAACAGCCTTTACACACTCTACATTGGTACAGCTTCCACTTTCATTCAATTTCTCTACATCAGAAAAGGTCCCCGCCACTAAGCTTGCGCCAACTGCAGAATTTCTCAGTGAACATCCATCCTTGAACTCATCCCTCTCATTTATCTGATCATACAAAGTCAAATTTTGCTTAGCATAACTGTGACTCCCTTGATCAAGTCTACTTGAGTCCAACAATAGATTGTCTCTACTGATAGTGATAAATTCAAGTCCAGCACTACTTCTTACCTCCGATAGTAAGCTGCAATCATCTTTGTTTTCTTCATTCTGCTTCTTTAGGACCACTTTATTTTTCTTCAACAGATCCAGTTGCTCTTGTCCCTGGTTCAGCTCCTCTCTGAGATCCAAAATGATCCCTTCCGCTTCATTCAGCTGACATTCCAGTTCATCGAATTTATTCTTTTGGTCAAGTGATGACATCTCTGCTTCTTTAGTCTGTAACAAAGAACAAAGCTTCTTCCCTTCATGCGACATCATAGGTCAGAAATTTCAAGCAAAAGTCCAAAGCATTCCTATGATTCTATCAATAGATTTTGGAACAAAATGAATGTCTCACAATCTAACAATATTCTTGCTACTAAACATAGTCAAAACTACAAGCTGGTTGTATCTTATGCTAGATCGCTTCGATCATAATCTAAATCTAACGTAGTTTTCGATCATTCTTGCTACTAAACATAGTTAACCACCGTTAGGATTATATACTAAAAACGCCACAATATATCCTCTGCGCATCGGTAAACACTAGACAATACATCGATCATGAACTAAAATAATTTCTAACAATGCAAGTATATGCGAAAATACGACCACAGTACATACATAGTTGCGCGGGAGTGTGCATCAATAATTACCTTCATATCGATCATTTGCTTCAACCGGAGGAGCATGTTAGCAGCCTCTTCCTTGACCGAGACCAGTTCCTGCTCCATCCGCCGCGCTCTTATTTCCGCCGCCATTACCCGCGCCGCCGCCTCCTTCGCCGTGTTGAGTATCATTTCCGCATAAGCTCTTTTCATCGCCTCCATTTTCTGCATTAGAACACGACTAAAATCAAAGAGCTGGTAGAGTTGAAGCCACTAGCGAGCTCGTTGATTCCTGCGTTCACCTCCATTTCCGCCATCGCTCGAGATCGGCGATCTTCGGGGGTCGAAGATGGATTTTTGGCGTAGAGCGTATATTCGTTGGCCTGCTTTTCGTTCGACGAAAATAGCCCTCTTGTGATCGTTTATTTACGTGTACAGATTTCTATATTGAGAGCGATACGACGTCGTATCGCGGGAGATACCGACTGTTTGGGCGCGAATATTTTAGGTAGAAGGCGCGAAAGGCGTTAGTGAATTCTGATAGTTTTAAAATTGGATTGGGCTTTGGCCCACTGTGCTTAATGGGCCTTATGCAGTGAGTGGCCCAATGTTTTATTATTTGACGGCCCAAGAAAATGGTCCAAACCTAAAAATCTTGTTTAGAGTCAATTCCGAATGTTCGGAGCCTACCCATTCACTTTCGGACTAAAATCTTATTGAATTATCAGGTTATTCAATTTGAACTAATTTAATTTTTATTTGTAATTGTTTATTCGATTAATCAAGTCAAATCAATCAGTTTTCAGACTAATCTTATCGTTTCGAGTTATGTTTTGTCTAACACACTTTTATAGATATCGTCCGGAGACTTGCCACAATTCAACAAGAAATAGATCATGTAAAAAATGATAAGCTCCAACAATAGCAAATACTTGATCTCTTTTGAGAACACATCCCAACGATCGATTCAAGTCTCATATGAGATCGTATGCAGGCTATACAAAATAAAATCCAATCTATCAAAAACCGAAAGATAGCTCTTCTCGCCGAACAACAAGAGCTTATTGTGAGGGCCACTGCCTTCGGTGATCGAGGATATGACTAAGTTTTTCTCAAATTATAAATTATTAACTATATCTCTTTAATTTTAAATTAATTCGATCAACCGTGTATTTCATTATAAATTAACATCTCTAAATCCACATATCAAACATTAGTACTTTACATCATAATTACTCCTATTTTCCCTTAATTTCAAATTTTGTTGTACAAACTACAAAGTGCATGTTATATTGTGTACATTTTCTGATGTATTCATATTGTTAAGGTGCAGTATATTTGTAATAACAAACTCTTACTAGTCATACAAAGAGACAAACAATGTATATTCCTTAAATAAAAGGATAGGAGATAAATGCATATTATTCAAAGATGCACATAATTTAGTTCTTTTTTGACCAGTCTTGCGAATAAAGAGCCAACCACTATCTCCCAAAATCTCCATAAAATAATTTCATTTAATTTCTCACATTTGAACATTTACCAAGAAAAGATGGAAAAAGACTTGACAAACACGAGTCTCACACATGACACCATCCAATTATACTAAATATTAATGGTATTTATTTATAAAAAAAAGTAAAAGGTTCAAAGTCTTCGAAACTTATTTGTGAGAAAATTAATAAATTATATTTTATTTAACAATGTTTATATTCGTGTAATGATGTGTGTTTGATTATTTACTGTGAATATTCAACTAATCCAAAACCGAAATTGTAGTTGGAATAAATTGGTTGCCCTTTTCATTACCATTTTAGATATTTTCTGCATGTACCAAAATAATTTATATTTTAACATTTTGAGATGTTCATGAAAATTATTTATATTTGAAAATTTTATTTTACGGTAAATAAATTTAACACACTTACGACACACAACTCAATTTAAAATAATTGTTTCAAACTCCACTAACTATTCACAATCAATTTAAAACAATATATCAAGTGAAACATCTACTATTTTTGTGAACGAAATGAGTATTAGATTTGTAGTTCATCAGTCGTATTATTTATGACAAAAAGTTAATTAAATATTCACAATTTTAATCAAATAATATCATAAATATTAAGACAGAGTTAAATATCTGTGTGAGGTTGTAGTGTAATGTAAAAATATGTTAATTTTTATTAAAAATATAAAATAAATTGTTACTAACATAACATTTTAAAAAATACGGATTATGGATTATTATTATCGAAACGAATGAAATAACAATTTATATCTTACTATATTAAAATATGAAATCAGAATAACAGCTGTAAATAAAAAGCTCCTCTTGGTTGACTATGAAGCAGTTTCTTCATAGTGAAAGTCGTTTTCAGCCTCTCCAGTCAAACGCGAACCTCTTTTAACGATTACATAAAAAAGAATTTAAAATAAAATAAAAATATCTAAAAGTAAAAAACACTGCAATTATCACCGCACCGCACTGCAGCTATTAGCTTATTACTCGTTTATCAAATCCAGAAAAAACACACACACAGTCAAAGAAAACACGCACTAGCTTTCTAGAGAGAGAAACTATGCCTCCCAATTAACTACCACCGTTTCTCCCGTCCTTCTATCTCGCCTTGATCACTATCATGGATGCTCGCCTTATCCGACGAGGATCGCAGCTATGCTCTCTTATCTGGATGCTGCTGGCGTGTATCGCCTCCGCGGAAGATGACTTCAACTGCCTGCGTGAGGTCAAAGGCTCGTTGGCGGACCCCGAGGGCAGGCTGAGCAACTGGGGGTTCTCGAACACCACCGGAGGCGCCGTGTGCAATTTCATCGGAGTTACGTGCTGGAACGACCAGGAGAACAGGGTGTTGAACTTGGAGCTTCGCGATTTCAACCTCGCCGGAGCTATTCCGGATTCGCTTAACCTCTGCCACAACCTCCAGAGCTTGAATCTTGCCGGTAATTCTCTCTCTGGTTCGATCCCCGCGCAAATCTGCACTTGGTTGCCGTATTTGACTACGCTGGATTTGTCGCGGAATAATTTGACCGGTGAGATACCGAGTGATCTGGCTAAATGCTCGTTTCTGAACAATTTGATCCTGGATGATAATTATCTGTACGGTGTTATTCCTTACCAGTTGTCTAGTTTAGGTAGATTGCAGAAGTTTTCTGTTGCGAATAATGAGTTAACTGGAGCCGTGCCGCCGTTCAACTATAAGTTTGAGGTTAATTACGCCGGGAATAAGGGGCTCTGCGGCGGGCCGTTGGGGAAGTGCGGTGGATTGAGTAAGAAGAATCTGGCGATTATCATCGCGGCGGGGGTTTTCGGTGCGGCGGCGTCGTTGCTGCTGGGTTTTGGGCTGTGGTGGTGGTATTTTGTGAGATCAAGTAAAAGGAGTAAGAGAGGGTATGGGATTGGTAGGAGAGATGATGACTGGGCTGAGGTTTTGAGGGCTCATAAGCTCACGCAGGTTACGCTGTTTCAGAAGCCACTTGTTAAGGTTAAGTTAGTGGATTTGTTGGCTGCAACCAACAATTTTAGCAGGGAGAACATTATAGTTTCGAGTAGGACGGGGACAACGTATAAGGCTTTGCTGCCTGATGGTTCAGCTCTTGCTATCAAGCGATTGATCGAGTGCAAGATGGGTGAGAGGCAATTTAGGATGGAGATCAATAGGTTGGGGCAGTTGAGGCATCCAAATTTGGTTCCTCTTCTAGGTTTTTGCTTGGTGGAGGATGAGAAGCTCTTGGTTTACAAGCATTTGTCGAATGGGACACTAGGATCGATGCTGAGTGGCAATGCAGGGGAGTTGGATTGGACGACTAGGTTCAGGATCGCGTTGGGAAGTGCTAGAGGGCTTGCGTGGCTTCATCATGGCTGCCACCCTCCAATCTTGCACCAGAACATCAGCTCAAATGTGGTGATGCTCGATGAGGATTTTGATGCTCGGATAATGGACTTCGGATTAGCAAGACTCTTGAATTCATCCGAGTCTAATGAGACCAGTTACGTGTATGGGGATTTAGGTGAGATTGGATATGTTGCTCCGGAGTACTCAAGAACAATGGTTGCTTCCCTTAAATGGGATTCTTACAGCTTCGGAGTAGTGCTCCTTGAATTGGCGACTGGGAGGAAGCCTCTCGATGACGGTACCCTTGAGGAAGCATCTAAGGGCAACCTAGTCGACTGGGTGAAGCAGCTTGCTGGTTCTGGTCGGATCAAAGATGCTATAGATAATCAGTTATGTGGGAAGGGCCATGATGAGGATATCGTGCGGTTCTTGAAGATTGCTTGCGATTGCGTTGCTTCTCAGCCCAAAGAGAGGCTACCTATGTTCCAAGTGTATGAATCTTTGAAGAGCATGGCAGAGGAGCATGGCTTCATAGAGCACTACGATGAATTCCCTCTGTTGTTCGCGAAGCAAGAAACAGCTAGTCCTCTATGATCAGAAGTCGAAGGCGAAATTGCAGGTTTGAGACATTCTTGCAAACTCTGCAGCTTGTTTGAAGTTATGACAAGTAAATTGTTTAATATATCCATAATATAGTCCCACTTGTGCTGAATATTGTATGCATCTGTTGTTATAGTTTATCTGCATAATGTGTAACTATTGCATTTCTTGTTGCTTGAAATATGTCTTTACTAGCTAGAGCTTATTCTTATGTGGCTCATAGTGTGTATGTGTATGTATATATAATTTTATCATTCCCTTTTATCTTTGCACGTGCAAAATGATCAACTGTGTAGGTTTAATATTGAGCTTCCACTTTCATTTGAAAATTTTAAATGAAATGGATCGTGCATTATTTATTTATTATCTTTGCTTTGGTACATAATTACACCCACTTTCTCCATCTTGGAAGCATGCTTTTTTACCTTTGCATTTGTCTTCTAATATTTTTTCAATTATGGAGAGTGGTGGCTATGCATTGATGCTTTATCTATTTTATTAGGATGCTTGAGCAATGAATCTAAAACTGGTTATAAATAAAAAGCATAAGTTGAGGCTATAATTTATTATTGCCTACAAATAATATAACTATTTCTTCGAAAATAATGTCAGGACCCACACGTAGGAATGGGCCTAAGTTTCTTGGGCCTTCATTTTACAGGCCCAAAGTCCGTTAATGCAGTCCAATGTTTGGTCAGTATATTAGTATGTTCTATATGTGCCCTTAAAAGAGATCACAATTCACATTTTCTTATTAAAATACAAACTTTTTTTTTTTAAACACAACACGTTAGGGTTTTTTTGCGGCTAATTTTAGCAGGATAGATGGAATAATTTTTAAGCTTATAACCAAACTCAAACCCCCCATTTACCCAAGAGAGACATTAATATTTTGGAATTTTTACTTCTATTTTATAGGGGTTTGTTGATCATATCCTTCTTGTCCTAAAAAGAGAAGTACATTAATTTTTAAAAAAAGAAGAAGTACAATGTTTTGGATGATGGAGAATTTCATGGCCACCTCTTCAATTTAGGAAAAGAAAAATAAAAATAATGATTCTAAAAAGAAAGTAGTGCAAGACTAAACAAAGAGGAGCCCACCAGAGTTTGAATCTCTTTCACTTTGGACTTCTCGAAACAACCAAAAATAAAAATAAATCAGAACCCATAAAAGAAAAAAAAAAGTAGCAAACAAAATAGTATAGCTGTGAAACAAAAAGAGAATATGCAGCTACCCTTATGGTTACTATTTTGACTGTTTCAAATATTCATATTGCTAAAATAAAGATTGAATTTAGCACACGACAAAGTATAAATATTTTTTCTTGTAACTTAGTACACGGGTTGGAAGTACAAAACAAAATCATAAATAAAATAGTTAATTAGTTTTAGATGTTCAAACTTTATCCAATTTTTTGGTTTTCTCCACCATCTTCAAATCTTGTCTTTCTTTATTTTGGGAATTTTCTCAATTGCTAATTTGGGATAAGAAACAAAACCATACTATATAGTCCAAGAAATAACAATAATGCCAATATATTCTAAAATACATGTTTTAATGTATGTAGAAACAAGATTTTAAACCCTTAATAATAAAGCAAAATGTGTGTATTTTAATGGGTTAACCTTAAAATAACAATAATAACCTAAATTGGGGGCAATGTTAGCCATAATAAAGCCATGTTTAGCAACATTTAAGGTGAAAATAATTATTTTTTGTTGTTTAGAAAGAAGAGCCCCTTTAATTGAGCTCGTGCAACAACCTTTATTAGGGAACACGACCAAATATTTCAAAAAACAAAAGCATCTTTATTTGCATGAGCATGCTACAAAAAAGAACATGTCCAATAATATAATTAAATGAAAATGTAACTACCTAAATTATGGGTTTATACACCTAGCTCTTTAACATTTTATAAGATATATATATATATATATTATATTTTAAATCATTAATTATATCACGTGTTATATTATGATCTTATTAATGCCATAAGATATTTCGTATCATTAAGCAATAGAAAATCTGACTTGATTTTTTTGTACATGCAAAAACAAGTTTCAAGAATCTTTGTGTGAGCACAAGAGGAAGTACATAGAAGGGAAAAAAATTTAAAGAATAAATAAAAGTATATAGTGATGAGACCTCCTGCAAAAAGGTTAAGTCCTCTTGTACTAATATGTAGGTGACATATTCATACACTTAATTGATCCAAGTTTTCATCACAATATATGTGTAAAACATATGTATCACTTTCTCCCATTTCAAAATTCACACAAATGGGACTTCAAATTCACCTCTCTTCTTCATCTTGGAGGTAGTCTTGTATTCCCTACTCTTCTAAAAAACAAGAAAAGTTTAAGGTTTAGAATCTTGTTCTTGATGAAAACACACACATACAAACATACACACATACAAAATTTCTCAAGATAACATACATACCTATTGTGAATGGGATCAGGGCCATTTGGAACTCTTCTCTTGCTGAAGAAATTGAGGTTTTGGCTGTGAAGAACATCATCACTCTTTTTCAAGAATGTGGCACTTTCTGTTGATGGGACTGTAATAACAACTTCCCTTCTTGTCCTAAAGCTCAAGGCACCTAAACTCACCACAAGAATCAAGAACCACACAAAGCTAAGTGAATAAGCAACTTTTCTTGCACCTCCCATCATCATATATATCATGTGATCCTAACCAAGAAAATTTTAACTTCCCACTTCTAAATCTAGCTACACGGTTAGAGCACATGAAACGTCGTTTCAACCCGTGCAAGTCATGCCTCTCGGTTGTGGTTGGGGCGTGGACGTGATCGAGCTGAGGATGTGTTGGAATTGATGAGAGGGTTGGAAGAGATTTTTCTTACAAGAGATGAAGTAGAAGTAGAAGTTGAGAGTGGGAATTTTAAGGTTTAGTGTTATGTTGTGTGTAAGTTGTAGTGTTAAAGTTGGGGGCAACTCTATTGCTTTGTGTTGTTGATTGGTCCACACACCTTAAATTAGGTCTCTTTATTTTTTGGCTTGTTCAAAACTTTTATGGGACCTCTCTCACTCTCTCTGCATTCCTATTTCTTGAGTTTCCTCACTCTAAGAAATGCATTTTGAGCTTTGTGCCACATCTATTAATTAATCAATGAATTGTTCAGAGTGTAAAATATTCAATCATCTTTCAATTAATTGGTATGGTGTCAATTTTATCCCAAGAACTACCAAATGAAAAATTCTTTTTGACACAAAATTAGTGCCACAACTTTAACTCATTGATTGCCATGGATGCGATAATGTCACATCAAACACATACACGTTAAGTTATACTCATTGTGAGCAAATGATAATCTTTGTTACTTAATAAATGAAGTAATCTATTGGAGATTTATCATAAAACGATGTCGTTCTGATCACTTCGATTACCACGAGTATTTTTCTATGCCAAAAATTCAATATATGATAACAATGATTTACTTATCGACCAAATGATGGTAATAATTTAACCATTTAAGGTTAAAAAGTTGCTAAAAAGAGAAGTGGATAGTGGAGAAGTTAAGATGCAATATAATTATATAGGGACAACATTTCCTGCTAAAATAAAATAAGCATCTCTTACAAGAAGTTAATATTGTCATCCCTTTTAACTAAAATGATGAAGAAGTATCACATGCAAAGGTAGTAGTCGTAAAACACAAGTTTGAACGAATCAGCTTTTTCTATGTTATTCCTGAAACTGTCTCCCTCTCTCCATCTTATAAAAATATTATACATATATATAAATTATAGAATAATACACAAAAAAATAATCTATTTTCTATTCATTCATTCCATTATTTTTGAATTATTTCTTTCAAATACGTAAAATAAAAAGAATACTAAAAAGATAAAAAGTATTAGAATTTATAATTTTTAAATAATTAATGTAAAATATTATTAGAAATAAGTCAATAATAATAAAATTGTTTTATTTGATGTTCATGTGAATTTATATTACTCAATTACAAAGAATATACGCTGTTAGATTCAAAAGTTTGATTGCATATTCCAAGTCTACTTTCTTTTGTTCTCTCAAAGATTAAAGTCTACAGAATGCCTCCAATTGTACTCAAAGTATTTACTTTTTTTTTCATGCTTAACATTAGTATTTGATTAAATTTAATTTTAAATTCTAATTAGGGATAAACTGTCATTAATGATTAATATGTTCTAAATGGGATAAAATAGAGATTTGCAAAAAAAGAGAGCGTATTCTTACATCTATACGTATATATTACGAGTAAAAAAGAGCGTATTCTTACAAAATATGTTATGCAACGATCAAAAGTTTCTCGAGCTTACTTCTTCTTTTGTGCCCACTGCGGCCCGTAGATCGCTAAATGTGTCCTTCCAAACCGCCGATCAGCTATCTGCACACGTTAAACGAATGAAACAAGCGTGCTCGATTACAACAGAATGTCGAAGGATTTTCTGATGACGTGATGATCGTGAATATAATGTTGTAGTATATAATAAACATTGGTTGTGGAGAGATGAAAGCAATGAAGGTGGCCTGATTGGTAATTGTTTAGGGTTACCTTCACTGAGCATGAGCACGAGTCCAGCATGTCGGTTCTCAGAGGATACTCAACTACCTGGAGAAACGGGAGGAGGAAAATTAGGGTTTAGGATAAAAGACGAAATCTGGCAAAAGATTCGAGTGGTGACTTACTATGAAGGTATTCTCCCCTACAACCGATGAATCGGAAATCTGCTGCATCAGAACTGCGTAATCTACTAGCATGTATGGAGGAGTGACACTTATATAATCGAATGTCGCGTCTTTGCCTAGAGAAATCACGTAATGATTATGCAAGAAAGAAGATACGAAAATGCAGAAAGTACATATCATGAATTGCACTTTGATTGGATCGTAGCTAATTATCAAGGAGTCGTATTTTAAGACGTAAATCATTAGGAGTCGTTGAACTAAAAGGAGTGAAGTGCTGCCACAAAATCAAGATTTTCAGGGTCGAGTATTCTAAAGAGTAAAGAACATAGTTTACCTAGATATCGTTCAGCATTTTCCAAGAAGGTTTCGACTCGGGCAGTGTGTATAACTGAAGCCTCGAGAAACCCAGTCGATTCCAAGTTAGGCTTCAGCACATCTGAGATCACCCAAGGATCCATCTCAACGAAGTGAGCCTAAAAATCGCGAATCAAGCCATTGATGGAAGCATAAGCGCAAAAAGATTCACGAAGAAGCCAAATCAATTCAGTATAGTGCACCTGAGAGCATCCTCTGCTGATAGCTTCGATACCAACGGATCCCGTCCCACTGTACAAGTCTAACCAGCGCCCAGGCCTCAGAGACTGAGGAGAACCACCTGCAGCCTGTCTTATAACAGTTTGAATGCATTACTCGTTGATCAACAAATAGTTTCACTGCAGCCACGTAGAAATCAAGAATCACACACATAGGTCGAACTAATTTAAAGAGATCAAGAATAACCTCACCTGTAAAATCGAAAAGGCTGCTCCCTTAACTACTTCCATCATGGGACGCACATCCATACTCTTCGGTGAGAGCAACTTTTTCCTCCGAGCCATTCCCCCAAGTACCTAAACAGCCATTAAAACCTTCGAGTTTACGTTGGAACTTCTCCACAAGTCAATCCAAGAAGTTTGAAGTGTTGAGTTTACAAACTATTACTCATATCATACCACAAACTAGCGAAGAATCTCAAGCTATTGCACTTCTAAAATTTGACTTAGCACTAGCTCTACAAGTCCAACAAAATACAAGGTAATGGTCATTTTCTCTTCCATTTAGCTATGCTTCTTACATCGATTCAACGCTTTTTCACCGGGTTTTTTCTCTCATATATCCATGATTTGCATATAACTGAGCCTAGGGCTCAAATTGGGGGAATTTGCTGCATACTTTGATTATCTAAATTGGTGCTTCCTAAGATGAGCTAGTGTACATCCAAAATGATAATCCATGAAACCACTATCAATTCTAACTCCAAACATTTGTTACTAGTCCAAGGCCACATTTTTCTTCTTTTCATTAATCAAGTGCTAAATTTTAAAAATGAGACGGAAACAGCAAATGAAATCCCAAACCTGAAGCAATTTGTGAGTCTCTCTTGGTGGCTTGGGCTCATGTATAAGTGTACCATTTCTAATATCTGAATTCCCTTCCCCTCTTCTCTTCTTCACCTATACCCACAAATGAAACATAAAAAAAGAACTCTCCCTCACACACACAATGATAAAACTAATAAACACAATCCCACCTAAGAAAATTCTCCACACCACAAACACAAAGACAATCAATAGGAGAGAGTGACCTTCTGAGATGATTTGGGCAAGTAATCATCGGGATTAAGACCGTACTTCTCAAGAAACTCCCTGTTCTTGTCACTGCCCACAGTTTCGCTTCTGGGTTCTAACATACACCAAAATGGGACCTCAAAAGCTTCTTCTTTTTTCTCATTTTCGTTAGTAAAATCGAAAAGCTACACACAGAGAAGACGAGTGTTGGCAACCACTTACTGTAAGAGAAAGTGATAACAAAGGGGCGGCGGCAGCAGCTGCGCCTGGGCTTTGACCGTTTGCTGACGTAATAGGGAGTGGTCTGGAGAAAATCAGTTCTTGTTATGTTCAACGAGGTCGGCATAATCGCCATTTTCGTTTCTTCTTTGAGCTGCTTGCTTCGCTGCTGCAGTGATGAAGTGATAATAACTCTGTACTAATAATTATTAAGCAATACTTTTCGAAGCGAATTGGGCTTCTCTTTTTGGGCCCTTTAAATATTTTTGGGCTTTCTTATACCAAATTGGGCTTTCATTTAGGCCCATTATGAATTACATGGTCTTTCTCTTCACTATTTTAATTTATTTATTTTTTTCAGAATATAAGTTAATAATTCTTTTTTTATGTAGCATATGTGTTGCATTTTAAATAATTTCGAGTGTATCATTTATTTTTAATTATTATGGGAAAATATGTAAAAATTAAGTAGCTCGTACATAGGGATTGAGTTCTATAAATATAACAAGTAACTTGTAATTACTTTGGCATCTAAAATATCAACCAATTATTTTCACAATATTTATTTTATTTTATTTTTAACAACTGTCTTTTTAATATTTTATGTTTAATACTATTCAGATTAAAATTTCTTGGTACGAAATAATAGCTATTATTTTTAATCTTGATTTTACTTTCTTTTTTTAAAACAGTATTATAGTTTTCATCAAATATTAAATGAATTGCAATGTATGGCAATTACACTTACAACTTAAGCAGCTTGATGCAGTTATCATTTATTTCTTTTGACGTTTGAGTATTTAATTTTTTGTTGGATTATATATTACTGATAATTGTTCGGTTATTTATTCAGAGTTTTTGATGTGTAAGTGTTATTTAATGCATTTGTAAATGATTGCAGTTAATAGTAAACTCTATTGAATATGTGTGACGACAATTGACAGCTAGTACTTAACAAACATAAGTACTCATATTAATTATTTATATCTCAACAAAAAAGTTCAAATAGTCAAATAAAACTTTAAAGTTCTAACACATATAATATCTAACCACCTTATCCATTATATAGTATTATAATGATACTTTAATACTAACTAGAATGAGATCACCATTAAAATGAACAATGGTAGGTCCAATTTGTAAGATATTTGTATCTTTTATTTTCTTATGATCAAATGAGATAAGTTGGGATCGAATGATGAAAAAAAAAAACTCGTTTGAAGATTGTCTTGATATAAGCCGAGTTTGAGCACGAAACAAAGTATTTGATTTGTTGAGTCAGTGAATTTGTTCAAATTTATTTGTTCAAAAACATGTTATCAGTATCTATTCACGAACTTTAAGTTGATACAAAACATGATTCGGGATATATATAGTGATACAAAAATTAATTGAGTTTTCAACGAGTTTGAATTCAAAAACTATTAATATAAATATCAAACAAGCCAAGTTCCAACTCAAATTCGAGAATACTATCTCCGTCTACCAATGTTTGTTACACTTCAAACTTTTTATTTACAACACATACTTCAATTAAATAATAATAACAAGTGAGATATAAACTCTACTAACTACACTCTTCCATTCAAGTCAAAACGTAACAAACATTCATAAACGAAGATAGTAATATTGTTAAATAATGCACAAGTTGAACTTGCATTCAAACCCGAACTCGATAATTAGACTTGATCAACAAATCCAAAGTTAAAATAAAACTGAAATCGACTAGTATTCAGCTCGGTTCAATCCCAACTTACATCTTATAATAATGCACTTAAATTAACAACAAATATCTATTTTCAAAAAGGAAAAAAGAGTAAATATCACAATAAATACTGCATCTAATTGTAAATTATGGTTTCCTTCTCAAAATCAAATTTAGCTGCGCTCGAATCCGACCAAGAACACTACTTTACCAGTCAACAGCAACTCCCACGTCTCCATTGACAAATCTCATGTCCTCTTCTCCTCCATTCCTGATTCCCCATTATTTCTCAACCCTTTTGTACTATTATTTATTTACTTTTTGATAAGTTAGTGAAGAATTGAATCAGGTTAAGCCACGGCACCTTTTTTGTTCGGCAATTCGTTCATTTTGCAGCTATGAACTGTAGTTAATTACAGCCGAGTACCGCACCAAAAACACCCAATTTCGAGCTTTGGATAAGGATTTTTTTTGGCGATCCGTGTGTGGAAATCGGGAGAGGATGGGTGTTTGCGTGTCGAAGCCTAAAGGGTGCGTGGGGATGAAGGGGAAGTTGAATTTGCAGAAAAAGCGCAGAAAGCAGCGAAGAGTTAAGAAGGCGCATTCCTCCATTAATAGAACTCGCGTCGAACCCTCGAATCAGAAGGATGCTTCCATCAACAATCCTGCATTTCATGGTTCTGATTATTAACTTTTTATTTGGTTGATTGCTCTGTTCTTCTTCTCCTTCTTCTTTTTTCAGCTGGGAAATGCTTGATTTTGAGATTTAGTTACAAGTGTAAATGCAACTTTCTTGTTTTGATTTTAGTGTGTCAGCTCTATAGGGTAACTAAGATTTTTGTGGGAGTAATTAATGAGAGAACGATTTTTTTAAGAAATGAAGTTTATTTAGATTATGATTTTGTGATATTTAGCTAACTTTGGTGATTATTATGTGGTTGAATAGGAAGCAGCGAGGCATGGTTCGATCCTGATGGATTGATCGATTCTGATGGAGAAGATGAGTTTTATAGCGTTCAAGATGGTTAGTTCTTCAAAAGATTTTACCTTTTTCCTTTTCAATTTTGATTCATGAATCGATATGAATGATTGCAATTATATTGTTCGATGTGTTTACTTTCTATACATTGTATGATTCGAAATTTTACAGATATATCTCAAACTGGATCACTGTCTAATGTGGTTACTCCGAGGTTCTCGAACCAAGTGATGGATTCTCAGCTGAGCTCTGACGACCCTCAGAGTTCGGCTAGGAATCTAACTCAGTACGAGGACGAGAGTGGTAGGAAGAACGAGACGGGTTCGAACTCGATGCATAGCTGTGCGTTTATATCGAATTCCTTCCTCCCGTGTCTTGCTTGTGACGAGAATTTAGATGGGAGGAAGAAGGTGGATGAGCCCTTAGAAGGGAAGAAGAAAATGCAGAGCGTGGGAGGCTCGAGCACAAAGAAAAAGTTGTCCTTCACTCAGTCGTTCAAATGGAGAGAAGGGCATGAAAATGCGGTTTTATGTAAGTGTGTTTACGGTTTTCTTCTTGATACAGTGTTGTGGCCTTGTTAAACTGGTTTTGAGGTTAGAAAGAGCGTTACTATGTTACACGAAGGTGTATCTTTGCGTATTTGTTGAAATGTTTTGACGTTAGAAAGAGTGTTACTATGTTACACGAAGGTGTATCTTTGCGTATTTGTTGAAATGTTTTATTTTCAGATTCATTCGACACTAACATATTAATCTTTGTGGTTAGGAAGTGAGTTGTAATGTTATGAGATTGCACGTTATCGAAATGCATGCTTTCTAGCTCCGTGCGAGACATGAAAAAAAAAAACGATACTGTATCGTTGGTGTGTTTTGTTTAATCTATGAATCGACATAGTAGCTCCCGTGCAGTGGAAGTGTTTAGTGAATCATTTCTTGCTCTCTGTCTCAGCACTGGGAAAGCCCATTTTACAAAGACCGATAGCTGGGTCCCAGATCATGTGTTCCCCGGTAGAGAAGAAAATATCAGAATCTTGGTCGAGGATCGAGCCAAATACATTTAAAGTTCGTGGTCGAAACTACGCTAGGTGAGAGCAGCTGTGTACTTTCTACATTTAGGTCCAAATTCATTGTTGAAAATCAACTCGTAAGCTAATCACCAAAATACGATTCGTTCTTCGTGTTTATGGCAGGGACAAAAAGAAAGAACCTGCTCTGAATTATGCTGCCTACATACCTTTCGGAGTGGATGTCTTTTTATCTCCTCGAAAAATTGATCATGTTGCAAGATTTGTAGAACTCCCATCCGTCGACTCACATGGAGAAGTCCCCACTCTTCTTGTTGTCAACCTTCAGGTATCCGTGTACTATATAATGTAATGTTTGTGGTTGTATATATATTTGCCTCGATAAGAGACGTGATGCACACGATTGAGTTTTCGATAATGTTCGGTCTATCAGATTCCACTTTATCCTGCTACACTTTTCCAAAACGAACACGATGGCGCAGGGATGAATTTCGTTTTCTATTGCAAGCTTTCGGAGAACTATGCAGAAGATCTTCCACTTCATTTTCGAGAAAATATCAAGGTAAGGACACATAATCGTTAAATTTCTTCTCATGAGCTCATCTTATCGAAGCAAAAAGTCTGAATTTGCTTTTCTGTGATAAGCAGAGAATAATTGCCAACGAGACTGAGAAGATTAAGGGTTTTGCCATAGACACAAACGCACCATTCCGGGAAAGATTAAAGATTTTAGGCCGGGTTATGAATGTAGACGATCTTCAAATAAGCTCAGCGGAGAAGAAGCTCATGCATGCTTACAACGAGAAGCCGGTTCTTTCGCGTCCTCAACACGAGTTTTACTTGGTAAACTATTCTTTTTCTTCGACGGCTGGTTTCCTTTTACATGCTCTAAGTAGTCCATATCGTTTCAAGCCGTATACCGATAGGGCCTCCGCGCTACCCTAAGGGGTTCGATCTAAGCTACTATATACGTGTTCATGTTTTCTTGAACATGGGATGTGATCAGCTGTGATGATCTTTGCAGGGAGAAAACTACTTTGAGATTGACTTGGATATCCACAGGTTCGGCTACATTGCTCGCAAAGGATTTGAAACATTTCACGACAAAATCAAACACTGCGTCTTCGACTTTGGTCTGACAATCCAGGTAAGATAACTCTAACTATAACTATAACCCATCCTACTCAGCCCTAAATGTCGTTTTTCACCTCGAACCTCCAATGTGATGCAGGGAAACAAACCAGAAGACCTACCGGAGTGCATGTTATGCTGTCTACGGATAAAGGAAGTCAACTACGTTAACTACTGCCAACTCAGCTTCTGACGAGGTAATGTTCGCCTCTATGAACCGATATTCAAGCTAACAAACGTGCAAAAGAAGTCTATTCCTCGAGAATGGCTGAGTTTGAAGATACTGGTACTATTCAACTCTACAAGTGGTGATGTTTGAGTAAGTGTACAGATAAATTGTAATGAAACTGCAATTTTTTGTCAAATTTTATGAAGAATCATACAGCCTCTTGAGGTTCTTGGTTGGGTATACTATTTATGTTCTAGGTTGAGCTTCTGCTCACATTTTAAAGTTTAAGTTCTAATAATAAATAAGAAACAACAATGACCAGTTGGGATCCTATGTTCTTTTTGTCATTGCATCTTGTGTTTTGTTTAGAGATTGTATATATCTTACTTGCTTAGCAATGGCCGGTAACCGAACCAAATCACTCTTGAGCTATTCGGAGTTTGCTTCGATAAAAGTTCGTTCGATATTCATTGTTCAATAAACGAACTGAAGTCGAGTCTCAAATCGAGTTTGAACTGGACTTGAGCCTAATGATATTCAGTTCGAAAGACTCACGAACATGTTCGTATCTAATTTTAAAGAGTCAGGTTCCAAATAATTCGTGAATTTTCCTAAGAAACTTGTTCCCAAATGTAGAAGAGTCAAATTTCAAAAATTTGTGAACTTGAACTAAAAAATTGATTCCAATTCCCCGGGAATTGAGCTTTTGTCAAGCATGAGATTGGCCTTCACTCAAGCGCCTTTCCTACACAAACCAACTATAATATGGGATATGAGCCGTTGCTCCTGAGCTCGTGGCGGGCACCCGTGCCCCAACATTCCCCACTTGTCCGACTGGCGGTGCTAGAACCCGCAGCTTCTGCCTTGACAGGGTGTGAACTACAATCCCAGGGAAATAAGGGATCCGGCAGAAATTTTGATTTTTTTTAAGTAATTTTGTAGACAAGATTGAACTCAAATATTTAGCAAACTTAAATAGAATTCGATTTAATTCATAAAAAAGATGAAGATTCAAAAGTAAGGATAAGTGAAAAGCAAAATTCATGCGACAAGTTTAATCAAAGATCTCTCTCAATTTATGTATAACAGAAATTGCTAAAACAATGAGACAGTATATGCAGTTAGTGTCTACTACAATAGCTTCTTCTTCCTCTTCCTCATCATGTATACAAACTGTAACTGTAATTTACGAGCAGACCTTGCAGCTCTTCCTGCAGGAACCGGCAGCATCCTCCGATCCCACCATGTACACAGGGTTCTTCTCACATTCTCCTCTGAGGGCCCACGCCGGGCAGTTAGGATCCTCATCGACACAGTCGCCATTTTCTGACCTGGCAGGCCGTTTATCGAAGTTTCGGACATGAATCCACTTGGTCGCTGACCATTTCTCACCTTCGATCACGGGGCAGCTCCCGTGCAAGCTCGCGTTGTCTGTGGTGGCATCGGGGTGGAGGCTGAAGAACAGTAGCGCGTCGCCTTTCATAGGTTTGACTGTCCGAATGAGCAAACACAAAATGAGTCAGTGACGAGGTAAATCCACAAACGTAGGACACGGTAAAATAGGTTCTACCTGCGTATCCTTGTTTCGCACAGTCGGACAAGTCTTCGTCCTTTGGCTGTTTATCTTTGAACTGCATTTAGAGTAGAAATTAGAGAGGAAACGAAACGAAGTAAAGATTCAGAATCGATGATTCAAAGTTTTTAGACATGTAACGAACTTCGGAATGAGGAAAGATCGTTTCTCCACCCTTCGCCACGTCCGATAAATACATGAGCACAGTAGCGATTCGGTGACCACCTAGTTCTTGATTAGCCTTGTCATGGAAGAAATCGAAATGTGGCTCGTACTTTTGGCCATGCTCGTAATGCAAGATCTGCATAGCTTCCCCATTTTCTAATAACAGATTTAAAAAACCAAAAGATAAATTCTCGATTGAATCTAGACATATGAGATTACAAAAGCAACGGTTGAATAATATTACCTACGGGCAGGAATGTCCATGCAGCGATTCTCTGCTCCACACCCGCTACTATTTCATCCTTCATTCGAAAGAAATCCACATTAATCATAGGAGGATACTAAAAACTAGATTATGCTCTAATCAAAGCTTACATTTCATCTTCTATCATAAGAAACTCTAACTAAGCTATCATCAAAAACTAAAAGAGATTGTCAATATAAAGTACACAGCACATATGTCCTGACGGGAGATTAACAGATATACAAATGCAATTTTCGGAAACTGTGTATCTAGGTGGAATCACGCCATTCAGGAAGACTCAAACTTGATCAATACTAAAATTATATAACCCTACATTTCCATATGAAAACCATTCCGAAAAGACGAGAGGGAGAAGGTTTTCACACAAGTCTTTCTAAAGCATCCATGGTCTCATATAACGAGAGTACATCAGTCTCTTATAATTCAGCTAAAGCACGACACGGGACACCATTTTATTACAGGAAGGCTAGCCTCTCGTATAAGGCTCTCGACACAAACAGCATTGCGACAAAGTGTTAAAAGGCTCACGTATTCATAATCATGCATTTGATCACAGAGATAATTCAATGCCATTCAAGAATTCATCAACGACGTTTCACTTTAAACATTGCACACAACCACCAACGTTTTCTCGAGTCAACTACCATTAGAAAAAAGTGATAAACGGCATTCAATCACAAAGATAGTTCAGTGCATATAAGAATTCATCGACTACGTTTCTTGAATAAAATATGAGCGATTACCAATTCTCACTAACCTGGCCCTTCGACAAGAACATCCCGGAACTTGTCCGAACTTCACTCTCTATACTCTTGCCAGAATCATTGTCAGCTACCATGGATTTCTCCAGCTTATCTTTGGCCTGCACAAATCCCACCAAAATCCACACCAATCAACAACCAGCCCATCAAAAAATTCCACCCCCAAAGATTAATTAAGAACACAAACAAGTACATAATGCAACACAACAAGAAAATTAAAGTCTTTCTGAGCTAAACACTATCTGAAGACATTTCATTTGCTCATATAGCTTCAAGCAACACAAATAGAGGGGAAAATAGACTAACCAAATTAATGAGATGATCACACTCCTTTTCAGTCAAAAAGCCTCGATACAAAAACGCCCTGCAAAAACACAAATTTAAACAAATCCCATCATCAACAAACATCAATTAAAATAACCAAACACACAAATGAACCCAGACATTCATATACAACCACATGATCGAAAAATTAGAACCTGGGACTCCACGAGATTTGGGTGACCCGGGTCGGATCGAGCGCCACCGAAGAAGCACCCGTTATCATTCTCAAGAACGATTCTTTTCTGATTATAAATCAATAGAAAAGAAAAGACCCAAATCAGCTATGATCTAAATTCTATAACAATCAGATGATGAGGCACACTAAAATTACAGAGATAGATGAACATACCCATGAGTGGAATTAACGAGAAAACACAGACAGATTAACAGAAAAACTCTAGGTTCCATCAAAGAAGAAAAAGATTGAATTTTTTTTTTCCTCTTGTTTTCTGAGATTTCTCAGCTTGTTTGGGGTGATTTGGGCAAAAAATTTGGTGGGTTATTAAAATGGAGCTTGGAAATACGATTTGGAATGTCCCAAGATTTCTGCATTTGTATATATTCGACGTTAACTGGAATTCAAGCGCCCACTGTATTTCGCACCAAGTTACACTTTTTCTTTTTCTCTCGATTTTTCTTTATCTATAACTGTCCAAAAATAAAATAAAAATAAAGTGAATGCTTTAATGAATATTAATGCTAATATTTTCCCATAATAATACTAATAGAAAAGCAATTTTAACGAGTGATTTATGCAAGGGTTCTTATAGTGAATATAGATTTGTTAACTAAAAATAAATTTAAATTGTTATTCTAATAAATTTCCTATTTTTGGAATAAAATATTTTAATAAAATATATATTAAAATTATCTTTTAATCTTTATCATTAATCTAAATAATTTAACAGTTAAAATTTATTTTTAGTTAATTTATAAATAACTATTTTTATTTGATCTATTGAAGTATAAATAATTTCTCTATTTTTGATAAATAAAATTGGGGTCTGTTATAATATTAAAAAGAATTCGTGCATGAGTTGATAACCAATTTTAAGAATAAAATAAAATTGAATTTTCTTCTTTCTGTTTTAGGGATAAGGTTAATATAGCTTTTCTTTTTTAAAAAAAAGTTTGAAAACATTTTTCATAAACAAAAAATAATAATCATTTTTAAAAAAAAATTAGACCAATTATCTCTCCATCTTCATTTTAATTTAAGTGGTAAATAAGAATTTATTATTTTACCATTTTAATTTATATAATAGGATGGTACAATTTATAGATAGCTCGCATTTTCCATGTTTAGAATTTAATGCAAGTTTTGAAATAAAATTGTCAACCATATAGATGTTATATTAAACTGCAATAAATTGTTTTTTAAAACAAAAGTAGAATAATTACGATTGCAATAAAATAAATAAGTGTTGGTAAATTAGACTAACATAATGGCTTTTGGTCATTTTTAATATTCTTTAATCTTTAGCACATCACATCGTTAATAAGAGTTTTAAATTTCTTGAATGCATTATTATTATTATTATTATTATTATTATTATTATTTTATCTGAATTATCTCCATTGAGTCACATTCTTATGTAGTCAATATACTTTTTATACCAACTAAAAAAAGGACTTTTTACACACACATGTGTGTGTTTTTTAATATCCATAATTCTTATCAAGGTCAAAAAAGAGGGTAAAAATTAAATTAGAAGCATCATCTCTTGCTATCTTAAAGAAAGAAAGAAAGAAAATAAGGCTGCACAGAGAAGAAGAATAAAACATCTACAGAATGATTCAGGTGAAAGAGCAGAATCCCAAAGATTAAAGCACTGTCACAGAATTACCCATTTCCAAATTGACATTGACACTTGTTCAACTCTGTTCCTAAACGGTTTCATCTCTTGTCCTAATCAATTTGTTCTTTTCTTTGGAATCTACACTTGAAAATTGCAGCAGAAAAAAGTATAATGGAAAAAAGTGATCAACCCTTGTGAAGAGGCACACTATTTTTCCCTTTTATCAGAAAAAATCTTGAGAGCTGCCTTCAATCAATACACTGCCATTCCTCAAACCTCATCATCATCTTACCAATAGCATGCATGCTCTTTATTATACACAGAGAGAAAGAGAGAAAAGGACTGCTAAAAGTGAAATGGAAATCAAGAAAGATGGATTAGCATAGAAATGCAACGGGAATGGACTGTTCAATGTTAGATTATTGATTTATTTCAGAAGAATTCAAAGTCTAAGTATGGACCAGATGACCTTTCCGAGTCTGTGGCACTCTTGTTGTTCGACGCCAACGACGACTTCAACGTCTGATTCAGCGATGCGAGATCGATCGACTTGGGGATCTGAGGAGGCGTCGTGCCACGGATGAGAGCCCAGTTCACGTTCTCGAAGAAAGGGTGCTGCTTTATCTCGGTTGCCCCTCTCTTGAATCCTAATCTCTTCTGAGGGTCTTTGGTAAGCAAGCCTCGGATCAAATCCTTTGCGGCGAAACTGATTGCTGAGCCGTCGTTGAACTTCAGTGGCTGGCCCACGACGTTGAACAGGGTCTCTCTGTTGCCGGTCCCTTTAAAGGGTGTCTTCCCGTGGAGCAGCTCGTACAAGAAGATGCCAAACGTCCACCAATCGACAGAGCTGCCGTGGCCGTCTCCTCTGATGATCTCTGGCGCGAGATACTCGTGTGTCCCGACAAAGGACATGGACCGTGCTGCAGTGGGCTCTGCAACTAGCACGGGGAGAGAATCTGAACTGACCGGAGTCGTTCTCTCGCGTCTAGCTTTTGCTGGTTTTAAGCTGAAGAGGCGAGGCTTGAAGCAAGAGGGTTGGAAACAAGAAGGCTCGGCACAGATGGGTAATTTGCAGACCGGATCGATGCACGGTGGCTGGATGCAATACGAGGAGATTGTGCAAGATGTACCATCGCCTGATGTGAGGAGGGTTGGACTTGAATGGCATCTCAACGAGAGGTCGAAATCGGAGAGCATGATGTGGCCATCTTCCCTAACTAGAACATTTTCTGGTTTTAAATCCCTATATACAACTCCCATCATGTGCAAGTACTCAAGCGCAAGCAGCACTTCGGAAGCATAGAACCTATAAACAAACACAAAAGAAAGCAAATCAATACCAATCAATCTCTCCTCTGGATTCAATGTTGTAACTCAGTTGCAAATAATGACAAAATGCAACCCCCATCTAACTTCATATCAGCATAACTGAATTTCTGCAGCAATTTTCTTGATAAAAGCCAGACTACAAATGAATTTAAAGTCTTCCAACAATTGTATGTTCATGATCATAAAGCATTCTCCTTTCACCCCAAAAAAAGGAAAGAAACATCAATACATAAACAAGTATCAAAACTACACAAACCTCGCAGCCTGCTCGGAGAAATGCTTGCCGGGCTGGCGCTGGCGGAGCAAATGCAAGTCTCCGCCGCTGCAAAACTCCATTAACAAGCAGGAGAACTTGTCCGTTTCAAAATGCGAGTAAAGAGTGGGGAGGAAAGGGTGATCCAGCAAGCCTAGAATGTCTCTCTCAGTCTGAGCTCTCACCACTTTCTTCCTACTCACCAACATCCCTTTATCCATCACCTTCATAGCGAAGAGGCACCCCATGCTCCTCAACTCGGCCAAGTAAACGCTCCCAATATCCCCAAATCCCAATTTCTTCAGCAGCCTGAAATGCCCTAATCCCAGCTCCCCATCCTCGGATCGCACGCTCTGAATCGCATCCCACCGCCTATCGTTCGCCATGTGCGGCTTCGAAGGGCAGAGACTCCTGAAACTGGCCTCACTGACATCGCCGCCGCCGCCATTGCAGCAGCTCACGGAGCTCAGGCTACTCTTGTCGCTCTCCGCACATTCTTTCTCCTCAGGAGCGGCATTGCTGGTGTCAATCTTCTTATCCACGAAGGCGGCGGCGTTGGTGGAGCTGGCGACGCTGGTGTTGTCGGAGGTGGCGGTGATGGTGCTGCTGCTGCTGCACAAATCGAAGCTGGGGCTGTCCTGGAAGGTGATGGGGTGGTGGGGCGAGGTATTATTGTTGATGGGCTGAGTCATGATTGGGGAAAAGAAAGGAAGGGAGGGAGTGGGCGAGTGAACTGTTTGATGAAATGACTACGAGAGTGGAACAGGTACAGGAATAATAGTATAATAATAATACTATAAACTATAAAGGAGAGGGAAAGGGCAAGAAAAGAATGGCGGTCAAATGAAGTCTTTTGGGAAATTGATGACGCCGAGGCAGTCAATCAAGATTCAAGAAACAGAGAGATTGAGGGAGATAGAGAGGCCCTTCAAATTTGAAATATGATTTGGGTTTTGTGAGTCGTGAAATTTGAGAGGCCCAATGAATTTTGGTGGTTTTGAGTACTCCATATAGATCCTCTCACTCTCTGTGATTTCTTGGTGACGTTCTTACATGAATGGAACAGCTTGGAGACAAATTATATAGGGGTTACAAACATGTGCTTACATATACATACAAAACGGGGTACTTGTCGGAGCATGGGGGGTGGTGGGTGTGTGAGACAGATCAGATTTTGTAGAAAGGCTAAACTCTTTCAATGGAAGAAAGACTCTTGCTTTTCTAGCCCATTAAAGGGAAAAGTCCCTTCTTATTTTCTTCTTCAATTTGCCCCTAAATGAAGTCTTTCAGTTGGCTTATTGAAAAATATGAACATACCCTTCGTTTATTTTAATATCAAGTAATAAATAAAGAGAAGCTTGCTTGTAAAAGTTTATTTTTCAATAATTTTCAAAATTTTTATGAAAAAATAAATTAAAACATCTATACTATTCCATTTGTCGTGCTATTTCTGACTTGATTTGATTAAAATTGCTTACACGCAATTCAAAAATAAAATTCAAATTTTTATTTTCAGAATATTTAACTAACCATGTACATATTTAATCAATGTGTGTGGGGACATAATAATCAATATGGTCATCAATAGACAACCAAATTCTATCTATCAAATATTGTAAATAAAATTAAATTCGGACATTTGTAACTTGAACCAACATTTCTGCTTACATATTTATAAAACCCACAAAACAATTCAAGTGAATTAATAACATAAGAAAAACAACCTATTTTCAATGTAATGGATTTAATTAAATTATTTCTTCATTGTTTGTACAAAATAATTCAAATTAATCAGTGCATTACTTCTACTAAAACACAAAAAAAGTAATAGGATGCTTTTCAAAATCAAATAATTATAAATTAATTAGATCAAACAAAACACTAAATTCAATATATAGTTATACTAGATTAGGTAGGAATGTCTGATTTTTATTGAAGAATATGTGGACAAATTTAGATCATTTCAAACTTTGAATGAGCAACGACTAACTAGAAATCATTATCTAAATCAAACCATTTATTTAATTTTATTTTTTGAATTTGGACAAAAAACCACATTTTACTGACAAATTTTTCAAATTTAAATCTAGATTATATTAAAAAAAATATTTTTCAGATGATACCACGAACCAGAATGTAGATCAATTTATTTTTGCTGCGGCCGTTGAAATAAAAACAAATAATAATCATAATAAAGACATATAATATTCGTCCTAGATCAAATCTAATCATGTTGTGAAAAATCAAATATTTGACCAAATTAATTTATAATAATTATACCTAATCCGATCCATGTCTGATAGAAAACTACAGGTGGATCTATGAACTGAGATACTATACTACTAATCAATAAAAACAATTATATGTACGCATGTGTATATACTATTATACTAGTATGTTTAGTATTATGTCATTTACAAATTAAAAAATATCATCGTTATATGATGATTATGATTTTATCAAAATATTAACAATTATAAAAAAATATAATGAGAAGGAATTTAACAATTGAATTCATCTATTGTCATGTCGCATGTGCCCCTGCTGCCTCTTCATTATATTTATTTATAGCTTAAAATTTGAAAATTTAGTTTCGCATTTATAAATACATTAAATTCCACACACGAAGTGTGTAGACAGTGTAGTTTTTTATTTATTTATTGTATGAGTATTGTTTTTTCACAAGAAATAGTATTAGTTCCCGTGGGCCCTACACCATAAAAGTCCAAGGTTTGAATATGTACTCGACAAACTCAACAAGTAAATATATAAACCTTATTAGTATAATTAAATGACATGGCATAAATCTCGAAATTATGGATAACAATTACTCAAGTTTAACTAATTCGTTATAGCTGCATCTCATTTTTATTTTACATAAATTTAAGGAACATTATTTATAATATGCATCACGTAAATTTTGGCACACTTATTATATACTTGCTCATTGAAAGTTCGTTTGGATATAAACTCGATCAATATCAAATAGAAGTATAATTTTGATATAAATTTCCGACTTAATTTACTGATTAATACACTAGGAAAAAATAATTATTATAGTTGAAAAAAACAATATTCCAATATATAGATAAAGGATAGTTGACCACAATTCATATGCTAATATATTATTTAAATACAAGATAAAACTATCCAAACTAAAATAATACACCAATATTACCAATTTAATTATAAAATATGTTGTCTAAGGTGATAAATCATGGTTGGCAATAGGAATGAAGAAAGCAAGACACTTGGCTTAATGAGGTAGATTCTAACCCTAAAAGACAACTCAATTTTCAGTCACCTAATGCGTCAAAAAATAATACTAACATTAATTTTTACGATTGTTAGTGCAAATCGATAAATGCAAATAATTTATTAAAAAATAATTGGACTTTATTTGTCGTAGAAGATTTTCTACCTCAAAACTTGGCTTAGAATCAAATAATTATATCCAAACATGTAAAACTTTTTTCATATATCGTGTATATATATATATGCATGCATGAGTATCATTTTATAAACAATACTAGTACTTCTCAATTTTCAATCAAGATGAAATTGCTAGCTTTATTTCTTGCTCTAGTCTTCATTTACATCTCATCAGGTAATTTATCATCACTTATTTAATTTATATACTTAAATTTGGGATCATATATAATTTAATTGATAATGATGTAATTTTATATTTATTTTATATAAAATGAATTATTAACGTAGGCAATGTCGAATTAACAAGAGCATGCACATTCCACGTGATCAACAAATGCACATTCCCTATTTGGCCGGCGACGGCCTCCAACGCTGGCCACGTCGTCGTCGCTAACGGCGGTTTCCACCTCCCTCCGGGACGGGCCCACAGATTCCCCGCCCCTAGCGACTGGTCGGGCCGGATCTGGGCCCGAACCGGCTGCAACTTCGACACCCCCAACCACCAATCACCCGCTTGCGAGACCGGCGACTGCGCAGGAAAACTCGAGTGCAGCGGCGCTATCGGGCTCCCGCCGGCCACCCTCGTCGAGTTCACGCTCCAAGCGGACAAGAAGAAGCCGAGCTTCTACGACGTCAGCCTCGTCGACGGCTACAATATTGCAGTAGCCGTCGACGTGGCGGCGAAACCCTCCGACGATGCAACGAGGTGCAGTATCGGAGGGTGCCGGAAGGATCTGAAGGCGGCGTGCCCTCACGAACTGCAGGTGAGGAACCGGAGAGGGGAGGTGGTGGCGTGTAAGAGCGCGTGCTTGGCATTCGACCTCGATGCGTTTTGTTGTAGGAATGAATATGGGAGTCCGGATAAGTGCAAGCCCACTGAGTATTCTAAGATATTTAAGCGCGTGTGTCCCACATACTTTAGCTACGCGTTCGATGAGCCTTCGTCGTTGGTGAACTGCGCGGCGGATGATTACGTCATCACTTTCTGCCCTGGCGGAATCGGCGGCGGCGTTGCGGCGGATTAGAGGGGAGTTTGTTTGGTGGGAATTTGATCGATAATAAAGCATGGGGTTTGTGGTAATTTTAAAATTATATTTAGTGTTGTAGTTTGAAGATAAATAATTTAATAATTTGATTGAAGTGAAGAGAGTATATATTGTTGTACTCTCCTTTCTTTTGAAAAATATTACTGTAGTAGTTAAAGAAGAATGGCCCAAATATAATATATCTGCAGCCCAAGCGAATATACTCTTATTGGGCTTAGGCCCATTAGGGAAATTCTTTTGACTTAATTACTTATACTCAGTCATCGTTAATAATTCTCATTGGCGGCGCACTTCAGCTAAATCTAGGGTTTTGAATTCTCTCTCCGTCTCTCTTCGCATCTTTGTTATAAATTTTGGTGAGTTTTCTCTTTTCTGTTCATTCCTCATTCCTCTCCTTTCTGAATCCGAATTTTTGTGAGCTTTTATAGTTTATCATCGTTTAGTTTTTCTTATTTTGTTTTTGTTTCGCCGTTTTATATCGAGTGGAAATCAGATGACGAGAAAATTAACTGCAACAATATGAACAATCCCGTGATTCTTAGTATTTAAGTCTCTGATGATTTCTCATATTAATTTCAAACCATTTCTCTTTGTTTATTTTTTCTGTAAATTTCGGAAGTAGAGTCAAATCTGGGGAGATATGATGATTATATAATTTGGTCCGTGTTTCTGAACTAACCGTGACTGATAAATCCTTTCCAAACCTCTGATCTCCCCTCGTAAATTAATTTTTAACTCGATTATTTGCCGATTTTTCAACAAATTTGTTAGTGATATTTTATTTGTTTCTGTGGTTATCTGCCTTTTAGGCGATATAGAGCTATACAGATAATGGTTACGATTCACGAGTGGATAAAACATTTTTAAGTTTGAGTACTGCCGATTTGTATTCTCCATTTTTATGATTTTTTTTTACTTATGAACACTTCTGCTATGATGATCTATGGAATAAATTCACATGTCAGACTTCAGAGATTTTTCAAAATCTATGAGAAGAACATTTCATTTTCCTGAGCAGAATTTTGTTTCCACTAATGTTTTCATTAAATATTATTTGTATTTAATCGTTTGATATTCGAATTGGTACATAATTAAAGAAGTTTTGTGGAGATATGAAGATTGCTTAATTTGGTCCGTGTTTCTGAATGAACCGTGACTGATAAATCATTTCCAAAACTCTGATCTCCAATTAATTTGATGGATTAAAAGAAATTATTAAACGGATTCGTAGACATCTACATAAATCCTACTTCTATAGAAAATTCTTATAGAAAGATCAAATCTTAACAAAATCAAGAATACAAATTAGAAAGAAAGATCAATTGAGGAATCTTATCAAAGGTATACACAATACATTGGGACTACAGACATGAGACAACATATGAACAAACAACATGAAGTGATGAGGCTGGGGCAAGATGCCTTCCTCTCCCTGTTAATATACCTTAATTTGCCCTATTTCTAAAAAGTACTTAACCTTCGTTGAAGTTTTTGTTGCTTATAAGGCCACTGCAAGAACCTTAAATCTACAAATCAAGATTAAGACAGTGAACCATTTTAATCTTCTGCTGAAGGGTCGAGATTTCTCTACATCTTGCGGTTGAATACTACAAATCTTGTCTTGCATTCTCCTTTTCCTGACAATAAATTGATACCACAAACAAAAATTGAGATCCACAAGGTTGGCTATCTGCATTGCCGGGGGCGAAAATTGTCATCCGATAAGAGAGAACTCGCAAACTTTTCGAGCCTCTTAGCGCCAGCAGTAGGTCTCAGAACTGTGACATTACCCACAACTGAACACGGGTCTGTCCCGTTTTCGCCACTACCTACACACCATCCCCCAGGAACGAGCATGTCCTTATCCCGAAGCAGAAGTTCCGAGTCGATCCTATCCAGCACTGGGTCGTCACGATGGAACTTTCTAGCAAACGGGGCGTTACTATCGACCATTCTTTGCATGTCATCGACTGTAAGGTAGTGCGGGTGCTGCTTCGGAGGGTTGTCCCAAGATATGAAATGAAGGTCGCTGTTGACGGTGGTATTGCTGAATTGTGGTGCGTTACAAGCGATGGTGTGGAAGTAGCCTTCCGGTGAAGACAAGAAGTTCGAGTAGTACATGAGGACGGTTCGGGGTAGGCTGTCCCATCCCCATATGCAGTAGTCGACGAAAGGACGAGAGAGCGCCATCCAAGCAGAGCCTGTAGTAGAAGTAGTTTAGACAGTCCTATAATCACAATCCCAGCTCAAAAAAGATATTAAACCTCTACAATTAGGTTTCATGTCATGAGAAGTAAAGTAAAGACATATGGCTAGACAAGTAGTTAAGCATCTTCACCAAATTTCAGACTTGAAACAAGATTACTGCACACCTGTAAAGAGCTTGAAGGCAGTTGGCACACTTCTTCGCTGTGTGATCCAAAACACATCGGCCTTCTTCGTCATATACAACCCCGGATCAATGATGATCGGCTTCGCCCTCTGAAACCTATAAAAAAACACGTCGAACCACGAAAGAGCCTGTTACTGATCCCTTCAAAGTGACAAACTTTGTACTTCGAAGTGCTATTAATTGGATCGTGTCACTCACTCTTTCCAGCCAATGTTACTTGTATGATCGATGAAATTGAGATCCCGGGGTAAGAATGAAAATGTGTGCAGCAGATCTAATAATCATCATCGACAACAACAAGATTAACAATCCACAAAGAATTAAACTAAAGCAAGCAAGCAACATCAAAATGAAGCCTAAAAGAAGCATCACTAACTACAAAGATTAGAACTTTATCATCAACAACCCACAAAGAATTAAACTCAAAGCAAGCAAGTAACATCACTAACTACAAAGATTAGAACTTTATTAATATTAACAACAACAACCCCCCACAAAGAATTAAACTCAAAGCAAGTAAGTAACATCAAAATTAAGCCTAAAAGAAGCATCACTAACTGCAAAGATTAGAACTTTATAAACAACAACCCACAAAGAATTAAACTCAAAGCAAGCAAGTAATATCAAAATTAAGCCTAAAGGAAGCATCACTAACTAAAAGATTAGAACTTTATCATTTAATGAAACCTTAATAAGCAAAAAATTGTATTTAATTTTACCATCTTGAGTGACTAGTGGATAATCGGAGGCGCTGAGGTTAATGAACCAATCCCACTCCCCACCTTGCCTGAGCAAAATCGCGGCGGCGTGGAGCGTGTTCGCCACCATGGTGGGGCCGCGGTAAGTTACCAAATTAGCCTTGGTAATCATCCGAACATTCTCGAATCTCCGAAACACGAAATGCCCAGTGACGTAATTGTACAGATCAAGCCTCTCGTCAGCGGAGCTTTCGCCGTCGAGGTGGACGACGTACTGGTTGTTGGGGTGATAAAGCGCCTCGAGTGTGCGGCGGAGCATGGCGCCGTCTCCGGCGGATCCGGAGATGAAGTAGGCGAAGCGCGGCGGCGGGGGGAGGTCGGTGAATGGCAGCGGTTTGAGGCGCGACTCGACGAAGATGGAGGCGGCGGCGGTGTAGGAAGAGGAGGAGTAGTAGCGGCGGAAGGGGAAGATCGGGACGCCGTCGGGGAAGGTGAGGGTGGTGAGGAAGAGGAGGAAGAGGACGACGACGGCCACAATGGCGAAGGGGAAGATCCACTTGCGCTCCATCTTGTGGGGGTGCTTGAGCTGCAGATAGCACTTCTTCAGCTTCTTCATCTTCCCATAAAAAATGGCAGAAACGAAGTGGGTTCAGTAGGAATCTGCAGAGAATGGATGCAGATTTTGCAGTGTGGGTTTTAGTGTTGGGAGAGATTTGTTTTCGAGTAGAGTTCGGTGGAAGGTGGGAAGTGGGAACTTTGCTCTTGTCATGTTTGTTTATTTTTTCTGTTTATTTATTTAATTAAGGATAAATTTTTTTCAAATACAATAACTTTCCACTATTTTTTTTTCTTTTAAATATAATAAATTTTAGTAGAGGTAATTTTATGTCTCCATATGCAATAAATAGTTTTATTTAGACATAAAAATATTACAAATAAAACACTTTAATTTGAAATATTTATCCATATGGATCTCTTCTGTTTTTCAATAATTTGTTATCAATCTAGGCTTTCCTCACAGTATTTCACTTGCTAGTTGCAATGGAGAATTTGTCACACTATCCAAATTTATTACAAAGTTGTGGACTTTATTTTATACATTTAGTGAAAGAAATGAATGACATGGATTAGTTAGTTATTATCATGCCGACACCGATTTTCATAATTCTCAACGGTCATTCATTGCTCTCACATTCACACCTAATATATTAATTGTAAGCCTTAAATTGAAAGTAATCACTCATAATCTAATTAAAAAATTATGTAGTTTAGATTATAAAATTACAAATGAATTTCCTAATAACAAAAAAAAAAGTATAAAAAGTGTCAAGAAAGGTGATCCATTCATTAATATTTCACCTCGAAAAAGGTAAACAAAACGTTGGATCCGAAAACTCAAAATCAGTGCTTTCACTCACAAAATAAGTAAAGGAAGAAAAGAAAAAATCAGTCAAAATATTCTTTCTTCGAAAAGTCAGTATATTATCTTCTCTTGTGCAAAAATTCAATGCAGGTAATAAAAAGAAATTCACAGCTCTCAATTCTCAAATCGCGATAAAATTAAGTATAAAATCAAATTCGATCAACTGCAGGTGTCCGCCATGGATTTCTTCAAGAGGGCGAAATCGGTGAGGCTCCGGAGCCGCCACGACAAGTACCTCACGGCGGCCGACGACGGGGATTGGGTATTCCAGGGGCGGTCGGCGTCGTCCGCGGCGGCGGCGTGGGAGGTTGAGTTCGTGGAGGAGGCGGAGAGCGTGGTGCGGCTGAGGAGCGCTGCCTCCGGAAAGTACCTGACGGCGGTGGACGAGGAGTTCCTGCTGGGTGTGACCGGGAGGAAGGTGGGGTTGACGGCTCCGGCGAAGGCGAACTCGTCGGTGGAGTGGGAGCCGATCAGAGACGGGATGGTGGTGAAGCTCAAGACCAGGTACGGCAACTACCTCCGCGCCAACGGCGGCGTGCCGCCGTGGCGGAACTCGGTGACGCACGATATCCCCCACCGCCACCATGATTGGATTCTCTGGGATGTCGAGGTGGCGGAGATCCGGTCGGAGGCGGACTTGTCGGAGGATGACGTCAGGTCTTCTAGTTTTACTCTCAAGCTTCCCTCTAATTTGGTTAGTTTTTTATTTTATTTTATTTTATTTATTTGTAATTCTTTTAGTGATTTTTTCTTGTTTGGTAAGGTTAAAACGCAATTAAGTAATAGTAATTGTCTTATTTTTTAATTAAAAAGTAATTAGGAGATGATCTCTAAGTATGACTGTATGAGGTTGTTAGTTTTTTAATTTGTTTCTATAGAAACATCACCTTTAATTATGATTTTGGAAACAATATACATGGAATTAATGGTCTGAAAATTACATTTTTAGGTAATGTTGTAGTTAAAACATGATTGCTTCAATTACAAAAATATGATTGTGAAAAGGAATTAAATATTGGAATCTGATAGGAAATGCTACTTGAACATGGTCTATATTATTTGGACTGTGTTTAGCCAAAACTATTCATTCAAAAACCAAACTATTGAGAGAGTGGGAATTAATCTGCAGTTTAGGAATTAGGAGCCTATTTTTAGAGCTATGAGCAAGTTTCCAACAAAAGTAGTACCTTCATGAATTCATATGAAACTTTATAAAGCTTCTTGAATCTTGATCACATGATTCTAGTTTTGTGTACAATTAATAGTTCAAATTCATCATGCACGATGACTAATTGTGTCTCGATAAGCAGTCTAGCTCTTCGGAAGAATCACCAAAGAAGTATGAAGGGCGTCTTATACATTACTACGTGGTGGATGATGACGGGAGTGCAGATGATTCGGTCGAAGGGCCGTGTTTTCAGCTAAAAGGGAACGGGCTGGAGGAGTTGATCCAGAGATTGGAGGAGAAGACGGGACTCGAGGACATAATCGTGTGCTCTCGTAGTCGTGTAAATGGCAAACTTTATCCCCTTCGACTCGCTCTGCCTCCCGACAACACGCCTATGCACATCTTCATAGTCCCCTCCACCTCTACAGGTATGAATGTATATGCATACTCTTGCTACTAAAGAATTTGCTCACACAGAAATGCCTTTGGTTGTTTTCTTAATTAGCTGATATTATGTGCATTCACATTATGCAAAATTGTGACACATTCCTTGAAATTAAGACTAAGTTCTATAGTTGATCACCAATTCTTGACGAAAACTTGGGTGAACTAATGTAAGCCATAATATTCTAGTTACGGATACTTAAGGGAAATAGGAGTTTATAGATTGATATTTTCTCGTTTCGGATTTAGTTTAAGACTCCTTCCAGTCTTTTTGTATTGACTCACTTTATTATTATAATACAATAAAATAAAAGTCAATACAAAAAAATCGGAGTGAGTATTAATTAATAAATACGATAGGCCAAGTCATTGTTTGCTCTTTCTGCAGCGGCAAAAGAGTTCATGCCAGCAATAGCTCCGGCTTCTCCTTCTCCTCCACCTTCTTAGGGTTTATGCTCTCGGTTCCGATCTTATATTTATCGCGGTCCGCCTGCACTTTTGCCCGTCTTTGGTGAAATTTTATCGTCGTCGATCACCAATAATACTAGATGTTCTAGCTTGAAGGTAAAAGACTGTGATCTATGAGGCTTATCAGTCTATCTATGGGAAGATCAATTTTACATGTAAGAATATTGTAAGATGAGTTATAGTGTTATTACAGCAGGATCCTAAACAGCAGGTTGTTTGCCTTACTTTTTATTTTCTCTTTTGAGTTAATACACACACATCAAATAATTCTAAATTCTTAAGGTTAGTATTTCAAAAACATATATAAGTAGGGACTATCAAAAAAAAAGAAAAAAGAATTCAGTATAAAATATATGTCGAAAACACTAACAGAGCTTCAGAAAAATATATATATATATCAAATTGAAAAATAAAAAATAAAAAATAAATTTATTCACTAAATTGAAAAAATCTTGTCAATCATATAAATTTGAATATTACTTTTATTTTTAAGTAAAATATTTTTTTCTTTAATTAAGAAAAATAATAATTCTACCCATTGACCAAACAAAAATGGAGGCATATAATTAACTTGTTTAACATAGATTTGTACGTGTAATAATGTGTATATATAGCAATAAAACAAGCTAGAGGCCGTAGATATGCACACGTATAAATTGCAATAAAACACCACTGTTTTCACGTTTAAATAATGCTTTAATCATTTCGATTTTTTCAAGAAAAAGTAAATAAATAAAATAAAAACCAATCAGCATCTTCCATTCTAATTAGCTGTTTTGTTCATTCACTATCATTATGACTAGAATTGTTGCATTTTAAGTAAAATTTCCAAAAATGAAAAAAAGCAGAAATTATACACATTCAAAATTTAAATGTGAATTGGAAGCATGGAGCAAAGTACCTTCTCAATCATGTGATTTTATATTTCTTGTCACAATCATTACCCAATCATTAAATGCATATAAACAAATATAGATACTGTATAACAAAATTATTATGTGCCCATAATTTGTCGATCTAATAATGCACTAATGATCACATCCGTGATTGAAGTTAATATGCAATTAATTAACATTAATTACTTATTATTACATCTCAAATTAATTGTATTGTTTCATTATTCAATATTTTATTATTACTTATTGAAATCTTGTGCATAAAATTAAATTGAAGCATTTGTAATTTAATAATGAGACATGAAAATGTCACGTGTATTTTATTCTTGTTTTGGGTTTTTTTACCCAAAAAACGACATATTTATTTTTATTTTTTTAGTTTAATTTTTTTTGGCGAATTTATTGCATCTGGGCAACTAACTTTGTACTTATTACATTGGGTTTTATTCATCTTTTTCTGCTGCAAAATGTAATTGTGCTTTGCAAAGCATATTTTGCATGAATGTGAGTGCTTTCTGCTGGATTTTTTTCTTTCTTTTTTTTGTTCATTTTATTTTTCGATAAGCAGTGGAGAAGAGATTTGAGAAGAGGAGGGCAGTGGTGAAAATTCATATTTGGTCGGTTAAAAATGGTGGGTGATGATGTTTCACGCAAGAAAATTACCATAGGAGTGTGTGTTATGGAAAAGAAGGTGAAATGCGGCTCCGAGGTTCTGTTTGTTTCTTTATTTTTATTATTATTTTTATTATTTTCTTGAAATTTTTGCTACAAACAAACCATGCATTCTGTTAGTTTTGTATATAGACACTGTTGAGGACTGATGATTTTCTTGTTTAGTTATTTTTTCTGGGTTTTTTGCTGTTGTTTTGGATCATTTTTAGGCGTTTTCGGGGCCGATGCTACAGATTTTGGAGAGGCTGCAGGCATTTGGAGAATTTGATGTGAGTAGCAGCACTTTTGGTTAATCTTCAAAGTAGTGATGGATTCAAATCATTCAATGCAATGATTTTGTACATTGTGTTATTGTCTTTTTCTTGATGTGTTATTGATGATGAAATGGTTTGTAGATTGTGCATTTTGGGGATAAAGTGATTCTTGAAGAGCCCATTGAGAGGTGAATTTTCCCTTTTTGTAATTTTTAAATGTTGTTTTCTTTTGAAGAGTTTTTAGTTGTTTCTTGAAATTGTAGATGGCCTATATGTGACTGCTTGATTGCCTTCTATTCGACTGGTTACCCTTTGGAGAAGGCTGAAGCTTATGCCACTTTAAGAAAGTAAGCACATTCCTAATCATTCTTCTCTTACATTTCATATAATTAGGTCCATTTTTCTTGATATGTTGTCCAATATTGTTAGTTTGAATTCTGAGCTTGTTCTTTTTGCTTTTGTAAATTTATCTGCTCTAGGCCTTTTCTCGTGAACGAGTTGGGAGAGCAACATCTTCTTCATGATCGGAGGAGAGTGTATGAGGTTTCGATCTTTCTATTCCTCGAGAAAGAAACAGAAGAAGCCTACAACGATCCCTAATTGTGTTGTGTTCATGTGATGGCAGAGGCTGGAAATGTTTGGTGTCAACGTCCCAAGATATGCCCTAGTGAACCGAGAGATCCCGAATCAAGAGCTTGAGTTTTTCGTCGAGGAGGAGGACTACGTTGAAGTCCGAGGCGAAAGGTTCTGGAAGCCATTCGTCGAAAAGCCTGTTCATGGTAAGGATTGGAAAAGCCTTCTCCCTCCGTCCTACTATACTTGGCTCCAACTTTTCTGGCACGGAGAATAGGAAACGGTCGATAAAACTCTAAAGTGTTATAGGCCCACAATGTTTTTTGTATAAATTTTTGCTATTTTTGGAATGTAATGGGTCGACATCTGTAATGGGAAGGAGGGAGTAACATATTTTGTTTTGATGCATGAATTAGTAGGATATGTACTCGTCTCTTACATAAGTGCTAAATTTTGATTGTGTGTTTTGTGAAGGTGATGATCATAGTATAATGATATATTACCCTAGTTCAGCTGGTGGGGGAATGAAGGAATTGTTTAGAAAGGTGAGAGAGCTTAACTATTTGAATTGTATTTGCAAGCAAAGGCTTTAATGTTCTGTTATGAGCTTATCTTAAGTCACATTAGGTATACACTCTTTCGTTTTTCGAATCGGCTCGTGAAATATAACACGATCACGTCTTTTATAAGGTTGGTAACCGGTCGAGTGAGTTTCATCCGGATGCAAGAAGAGTGAGGCGCGAAGGGTCTTATATATACGAGGAATTTATGCCCACCGGGGGCACTGATGTAAAGGTAGTGAGTGCTTTTTGATCTAAGTAGGTCAATAATAACGTGACAGAAGGAATAGATTACTTGAAGAAATAATTTTAACATCTTATCGATATTTAGGTGTACACGGTGGGCCCGGAGTATGCTCATGCGGAGGCAAGGAAGTCTCCGGTGGTCGATGGGGTGGTTATGAGAAACCCTGATGGTAAAGAAGTAAGAGTCTTGAATTTGAATGCGAATATACAACGATTATCTAAAAATGATTATATGAGGTATAAAGTGAGATTATTGGCTTAATTCAACAATTTCTCCATTTGCAGGTTAGGTATCCTGTTTTGCTTACTCCTCTTGAGAAAGAAATGGCTAGAGAGGTTTGCATAGCATTCAGACAAGCTGTAAGTATATATGAGCTTGAAAAACGAGCTTAGTTTGAGGTTTGAGTTCGGTTAATTTACTAAACGAAGAAGCTTTTATCGAGCCGGACTCTAAATAGTTTATGAATGGTTCAGTTTGCTTACGCCCCTGCATGCGATAGGTTTGTGGCTTCGATCTCTTGCGTTGTGAGGGACGTTCCTATGTTTGTGATGTGAATGGATGGAGCTTTGTCAAGAACTCTTACAAGTAACATTTTCTGTCTTTTATTATATATACACTAAATCTCTCATTTTCTGTCTTTTATTAGGCTTCTGAATGCATTGAAATGACGATGCAGATACTACGACGATGCTGCTTGTGTACTTAGGAAAATGTTTCTTGATGCTAAAGCTCCACATCTTTCATCAGCAGTTCCACCAGTTCTACCTTGGAAGGTTACCGAACCGGTTCAGCCCACCGATGGCCTAACGCGCCAGGGAAGCGGGATAATCGGGACCTTCGGGCGATCGGAAGAGCTTCGTTGCGTGATTGCCATTGTTCGTCAGTAAGATGCCACTCTTTTTCTATCTTGAATGTTTTGACCAATGCTTCACGTGTCACTATCGCTCGATAAATGCTCCTTCGATATCAGTGGAGACAGAACTCCGAAGCAGAAAGTGAAGTTGAGAGTTACCGAAGAGAAGCTCTTGAATTTGATGTTGAAGTACAATGGTGGAAGACCTAGAGTAGAGGTGCTTATTTATCAAATCATCGATTTTTCTCTTTATATACCTGTCGATTTTCCTTTTAGGCCTTGTTTGGTAGGCAGCTATTGCATTAGGCATTAAGGTCACTTACATTAGACCAACCAACGCACGCACGCTAAATCATATCTTTTGTATCTATCTTACCTCGTCTTAACGTGCCCACGGCAGACGAAGCTCAAAAGCGCCGTGCAACTGCAAGATCTTCTCGATGCAACACGAACTCTAGTTCCTCGTATCAGGTCAGTGATTTCATTGTTCGTATATCCAGTCTCGTCTCGATTCTTTCGTCCCGATAATAAGAGTACTTAGAACCATCCAGCCCTGATCAAGAGAGTGACAGCGAAGCAGAAGAAAACGAGCACGCTGAGAAGCTTCGACAAGTGAAAGCCGTGCTTGAGGAGGTCTGTTACCATAATTTCTTCCCACACAGTCATACTGTCATAGTTTCTTCTTCTTCAAAACTGGTTATTACATGAAATTTAAGGATACAATGGTGTCCAGGGCGGCCATTTCTCCGGCATCTACCGCAAGGTGCAGCTTAAGCCGTTGAAATGGGCCGATGTGGCGAAACCGAACGGAGAAGTAGAGGAAAGGCCTACTGAGGCACTCATGATTCTCAAGTACGGCGGCGTCCTTACTCATGCAGGAAGAAAGCAGGTAACAATGCATTACTATAGATCAATCTATCATTCTTGCCTCAAACTGTGGTATTCGTCTCGTTAAAAGTAATCACTTTCTGGACAGGCGGAAGAGCTAGGAAGGTATTTTCGGAACAATATGTATCCAGGTTTGCAATTTAACTCGAGTTTTGGCTTATGTTAATATTCAAAATTAGTCTAGCTTTATCAACTTCTTGTGTATGTTCTCGTTTTCTTTTTGTTCAAGTTCCGTGTTGTTCGAACCTCAGGTGAGGGCACTGGCCTGCTGCGCCTCCACAGTACTTATCGCCACGATTTGAAGATATACAGCTCAGACGAGGGTCGTGTGCAGGTTAGCTGTTGATTCTATCGGCTTCTTACCTTCGTCTTCCCTCTAGTCCTAACGCTCTTGTTGCTTTCTTCGTTTGTACTTTACCGTCCGCAGATGTCTGCAGCTGCCTTTGCTAAAGGTCTTTTGGACTTGGAAGGGCAACTTACACCAATCTTGGTAGGCAGCAGCATGTACTCCCTCTGTCCCATTTATTCAGGCTCGTTCGATTTTTTCTGAGCGTGCTTTATTGACTAAATGAGTCTAAATTAATGGGACAGAGCGAGTATTTATCTTATAAACTGTCGTTTTGTCTTATTTACGTTGTTCTAAAACCGTCTCAAGGTTTCGCTCGTGAGTAAAGACTCTTCCATGTTGGATGGATTGGAAAACGCCAGTTCAGAGATGGTGGAAGCTAAGGTTTGTTAATTACTTAGCCACTTGAGCTGCATTTCGTGTCTTAATGCATCGAAAACTGAGTTGCGTTTCGTTGTCTCGTCTTTGGTTCTTCTTCACAGGCCAGGCTAAACGAGATTATAACGTCTGATAACAGTGTTATTCAGAGCAGCAACGTGCCAGAAGAGAAGCCGTGGATGGTGGATGGGTGCGGAGTTCCTCCAAACTCTTCTAAGCTTCTTCCAGAATTAGTAAGTTGGTGAACTTGTTTGTATTTTTCTCATCTGTCTTGTTCAATGATACGAGATCGTCGTTGTGATTACAAACACTAGGTAAAGCTAACGAAGAAGGTCACCGAGCAAGTGAGCCTTCTGGCCAAGGACGAGAACGAGGAGGTTGCAGGAAGAACCTCGTCAGATGTTTACGATCAAGCAAAGGCACTCGGGAAGACAAGTATGGACGTTGATCGAATCGCGGCTGGCTTGCCTTGCGGCAGTGAGGGATTTCTTCTCATGCTTGCTCGTTGGAGAAAACTCGAGAGGGGTCTGTATAACGACCGCAAAGAGTAAGCCTTATCTCGTCTATCTGTCCTTTCTTCTTCTGCGTTTCGTCTCCAAAGATAGAACAACCCTTTGTTTTAAGAGTTTTCTGGCAAAATAAATCACGAACTTATCTCATTTCATTTTTAATTTAAACCTCACTTTTAACTCAACTTTGCAAATTAAATCACCAACTTTCATGCATGCTTTTGTAGGCGATTCGACATCACACAAATTCCTGATGTTTACGACTCTAGCAAGTAAGAGACCTACTGATTCATACCGGTCATACTCAGAAGTCGCTAGAATTTAAACATTCTCACATTTGAAGACAAATTTCTGTCTTTTACAATCATTTCTGGCTACTTCCGGATATTATCACTTACCTGATTCGACCTCCTTTTGTTTTCGTCTGGACAGATACGATCTCTTGCACAACGGACACCTAAAACTCGACGGCCTATACGAGCTTTTCCGACTAGCTCAGGTACGAAACAGCCAACGCAATGCCACCTGTCTTAGGCTAAACTCTTGCCTTGATCCAACTCCGCCTTGCTGTAGTTACTTGCAGATGGTGTCATCCCTAACGAGTACGGAATCAACCCGAAACAGAAACTCAAAATCGGATCGAAGGTCGAACTTACTAACTACTTCTGCACCCATTGCTGCATATTTTCTTCTTGAGAATGTAAGAAAGTTCTGAAGTTGCAAGAAACTTTAACAGATAGCTCGTCGTTTGCTGGGGAAGATCTTGATCGATCTTCGAAACACGCGTGAGGAAGCGATCAGCATTGCCGAGCTGAAGAGCAACCATGATGATGTGGACACGAATGCAGAAGCCCCTAGCAACGCAAGGGAAGACTCGGAGAAGCACGCGAAATCTCAGAGTAAGCTCGAACATGCATCCAAAAGCAGCCTCAGCAGTGAGAAATCGATGGATCAAGAAGAGGACGACGACAAAGAGCCTAAGTACCGTCTTGATCCTAAGTAAGCAGATATCTGCATTGCATCCTCTGCTTCTTGCACTAAAAAGAAACAAAAGAAGAAGCAAAGGCCATTATATCAGCACTTCTTGCTTTAGCAATATTGGTTTTCTGATTCAAATTGTTTGAGACAGTGCTAGTTTTTCTTCCAATGCATGTTTGTTCACTTCCATCAGGTATGCAAACGTGCGGACGCCCGAACGACACGTGCGAACGCGCCTTTACTTCACATCGGTGAGCATCTAACTCTCTCTTTGAGGAAACTAATCACTTGTGACACAAAGGGAACTATGTTGAACTTATGTTTATTGGATTGGTAGGAGTCACATATCCACTCGTTGATGAACGTTCTTCGTTACTGCAACATGGACGAATCGCTTCAAGGCGAGCCGAGCCTCGTGTGCGATGCTACCTTGGAGCGTTTGTGCCGGACAAAGGAGCTCGACTACATGAGTTACATTGTACTGAGGTTATTCGAGAACACAGAGGTTTGTCTTTGTTATCTAACGCTCCTCCATTCTTGCTTGACCTCTAAACACACTTGTCATCACAAGATCAAAATGTGAACAAAGGTAGCTATTCGAAATCGATGCAGGTGGCGTTGGAAGATCCGAAAAGATTTCGGGTCGAGATGACTTTTAGCAGAGGTGCAGATTTATCCCCTTTGGAGGTATACTTTCATGTCATCATCATTATAGAGTCTTTTGTAGAAGTGTGGAGGCACTGGCCCGGCCCAAGCCCGATCCCTCGGACAAATGGGAGTTCAGGCCGGGCCGGGAAGCATCCTAAACAGTCCTGACGTATGTTGCTCGATTTTTCAGCAGGAGAACGAGAGGGAGACGTGTGCATGGCATCAAGAGCACACGTTGGCCATAAACGGGCCGGAGCGGCTGCAAGAAGTGGGGTCATACTTGACGTTGGAGAGGATGGAGAGGATGATACGGCCCTTTGCAATGCCGGCGGAAGACTTCCCGCCACCCTCCATCCCTCAAGGATTTTCCGGCTACTTCTCCAAGAGCGCCGCCGTTTTGGAACGCCTGGTTAATCTCTGGCCCTTTAACAGGAACTCCACACACACTAATGGGAAGTAGAGATAGTTCACTACTTCATATTATACTTAGTTACTAACTCAACCTTGAAGAGTTTTGATCGATGTATAAGTGCGTTGCATATTCATTTATTCATGCAAGTAGTTTTGACTTTTGAATGTGGGGAAAAAGGGCAAAAAAGAAGAGGTTTCTTGTGTGGAAATTTTGTTACTAGATTTTGGTGGGCCTGTTAATGGATCATTTGAGCCTATCATAATAGGCTTTTGGGCTCACTTGTGGGCACCATTTAACTATTTTTAAATTACTTAAAATCGATTTTTTATTGTTGAATAAAAGATTAAAAAACACTCGAAGCAATGAAACGATGCCCAGTAGCACTAGCTGTCCAAATCTGTACTCATCAAAGGTTTCATAGATCCTTGGATTAAAAAACACAAGTAAATACATGAGTTCAAAGTCAACTGATTCTTGAGAGAATCACAAAACCATACTACGAAAGGAAATTTAGCAGACAAGATTGAAACTTGCTATTATCTTAGAGAATTAAGAACTAATAATCATAAGATTATTTGAAGAAATTCTTGATGAAATCAGAAGTATCCCATAGCTTGCACTTGCCCGCCTTCCCTTTTAGCGAGACAAGGCTCTCCTTGTACGTGAAAACCCAATACGGGCAACCATATGGACAATTATTAACTTTAAGGTTCTTGAACTTCTGGGTAGATATATCGCACATAGCCAAGTACCCCAGATCCGCTACTTCGTAGAAAAGCAAATCGTTCTTCCATAAACAGAGAGGCCGTTCAAAGAAACAGGTAGGGACAACCCTTCAGCGTCTAATCCAGCACCCCTCGTCCACCATCATCCACACATTAATGAATCTCTCTTGTAGATCATACATTACCAAGGCTAATGAATCTCCGCACAGAGCAAGGTGAACCATTTTAGATCGAACAACAGGGACCACCACAGATATTTCTTGAAACTTATCAGTCAACATATCAAATGCAATGATTGTAACATTAGCAGTGTGATTGGATTACAAATACGAATCAGAAGACGCTCTTGATTCATCTCCCTCTCAAAATGTTTCTTCACGAGACTAGGGCTTTCGATTAGATGACACCACCCCTTGCAAACACATTTGCATACCAAAATGACCTCCAAAGGCAACCTTAACAAAATATCTATTACCAACTCAACAGGCAGATCAGCATTTGTTGGGGACTCCATAGTTTACTGTTACTAAAAAATCCCATAAAAAACCAAAGTTCAGACAATAGTATGTAATCTCTATATTTAGACAATAGTATGCATAGGAGAACATCACAAAACCGTAAATAGCAACGTTACAAAACACACTAGAATTATCACATACGAAAATAAAGGCACAGAAATTCCTTGAGAAATTAATTTTAAGTTTGAGAATTATGCTTCACGATATGCACATCTCAAAAACAATCACCTCCTAAGTTCACGAACATCATATAAGCCTTACTCCAAAATCATGTCGAAATGGTTCCGAATTTCCAAACAATTATCCTAACGATAAGCAAAAACAGTTAAAGTCTGAAAAACTAATCAGTGGGAAAAGTGAAGACAACAAACAACACCTTAATCCGGAGTTCAATTCTGCTAATTGCCTGAAAATAAAGGAAAGAAACGAGAGGATTAAAGGAGTTAGGGTTACCCGAGAGTGGTAATCGACGGCTATGGAATGCAGTTTTAGACTTCACGCTCTCTTACACAACTTCGGCCTACATATATATAGTTGAATCTTCGGTATTTTTCTCCGCGCCAAAATATTAATTTTTTATTACACGTCTTTTCAACTTCTACTACTGAGATTCCCAATAATAAAACTATTCAACTACGTTTAAAAACTATTCAGCTTCCAACATTTCAACTTCCAATAATACCATTATTTGTAGTATCTATATTTCCAATAATAAATTCTATTATGAACATTAATTAGGGTTTCTATTCATCTCATATACTTTCAAGTTAACATTTTAACAGGAACTCCACACACACTAATGGGAGATAGAGATAGTTCACTACTTCATATAATACTTTTTCCATTCATAGTTACTAACTCAACCTTGAAGAGTTTTAATCGATGTATAAGTGCGTTGCATATTCATTTATTCATGCAAGTGGTGATTCAAATGATCAGCTCCTTCATAATGTAGTTTCAATATGGGCAAAAGGAGGAAAAAAGAAGAGGTTTCGTGTGTGGAAATTTTGTTACTAGATTATGGTGGGCCTGCTAATGGATCATTTGAGTCTATCATATTGGGCTTTTTGGGCACTTTGGGTTCGACCTCACTTGTTTGCTTTTGCCTTCGTTTATGTAGAACAAAGTAAACAATCACTTTAATAGGGGATGTAGCTCAGATGGTAGAGCGCTCGCTTAGCATGCGAGAGGTATGGGGATCGATACCCCACTTCTCCACTTATTATTTTTAATTTTGTATTTGTATCCAGTTTCAAAATATGAATAAAAGATTTGAAAAAACGCTCTTCACATATCGACACTTCAAAGATCACATATATGAAGTATTTTAATTACTCTAACGAAACAAACAGGACAGACTAAAATTGTTAATAAGTTAAAAGCAACGAAACGATGCCCAGTAGCAATAGCTGTCCAAATCAATCATCAAAGGTTTCATAGATCCTTGGATTCAGAAACATAAATAACTAGACGAGTTCAAAGTCTACCAATTCTAGTGAGGATGACAAAAGCACATACTACGAAATGAAATTTAGCAGACAAGATTGAAGCTGATTATCTTAGAGAACTAATTAAGAATGAAACAGACGGCTTGTTCAATATTTGAAGAAATTCTTGATGAAATCAGAAGAAGTATCCCATAGCTTGCACTTGCCCGCCTTCCCTTTTATCGAGACAAGGCTTTCCTTGTACGGGATAACCCATCGCTCGTAATCATATTGTCTGGTCGCAGCTTCAAGGATCTTTGACTCCCGAGTAGACATATCGCACAGGGCCAAGAGATCCATCACCGTTAAGAAGAAAAGCACATCGTTCTTCCAGAAACAGAGAGCCCGTTTGAAGCTATCGATAGGGCCAACCCTTGAGCGTTTAATCCAGCACCCCTCGTCGACCATCATCCACACATTAATGAATCTCTCTTCTAGATCATAGATTAGCAGAGCTAATGAATCTCCACATAGAGCAAGGATATCCGTTTCAGATTGAGCAACAGGGCCCACCACAGGTATTTCTTGAAACTTCTCAGTCAACATATCAAATGAAATGATTTTATTATTAAAAGTGTGATTGAATTCCAAGAGCCAATAATAAACTCCATTCAAGAAGGTAACTCCAACAGACTTACGAGCACGGCGGCTTGTGATACTGGGATCCACATCCTCGAGCAGTCTCCAAGAATCACTTTCCGAGGTACAAACATGAATGGAACAATGCCGATCCCCAGTCGTTATATCTTGGGAATAGAGAAGCAAAACAATCTTGTAATCACCTGTCAGTGGGTCCAACCCAAGTCCGACCTCACTTTCAAAGAAGCATGGATTTTGTAAAGTAGGTCGTTCAACCAAAGGAAGTGGCTTAAACTGTCTCAACGCTGGGTTCAGCAAAGCCATGGGACCCGGTCCCTGAGGAAAGGCTGTAACCACACAGTAAACACCATTCACTGGCCCAATAAGATCATCCACCTCATAGGGCATCTGTAGATGATAGGGCACTTCGTGTTCTGTAAATTTTCCGTCTACATACAAGGCAAACTTGTAATCTCCTTCATTCCGGCGTGCTTCTAGACGATAGTACTCTTCTTCTTCCAACAAATTTCGTAACATTGCCTCGTGGTAATCTACTTCCTGATCAGGCCCTTCAACAATTTCCTGGCCATTCTGATTGGGCTCTTCGTTCACCTTGTCCTCTTCCGGGTATTTTGGCTCCCAACGACGAATCAGAAGACGCTCTTGATTCCTCTCCTTCTCAAAATGTTTCTTCACGAAACTAGGGCTTTCGATTAGAAGACACCACTCCTTGCAAACACATTTGCATACCGACATGACATCCACAGGCAACCTTAATAAAATATCTAGTACCAATTCACCAGGCAGATCACCATTCTTTGGGCGCTTCATAGTTTACTGTTACTAAAAAATCCGATAAAAAAACCAATGTTCAGACAATAGTACGTATCTCTATTTTCAGACAATAGTATGCATACAAGCACATCACAAAACCGGAAATAGCAGCAAAACACACTCTTTTAGAATAATTAACAAATTTGAAACGAAAAGGAACAAAAATTTCTTGAGAGATTAATTTTAAGTTTGAGAATTATGCGCATCTAAAAACAATCGCCTCCTAAGTTTACACACATCATATAAGCCTTACCCAAAAACCATGTCGAAATTGTTCCGATTTTTCAGACAATTATGCAAATGATAGGCAAAAAACAGTTATAATCTGAAAACATGATCAGTGGGAAAAGTGAAGACAACAAACAACACCTTAATTCGGAGCTCTATTATGCAAATTGCCTGAAAATAAAGGGAAGAAACGAGAGGATCAAAGGAGTTAGGGTTACCCGAGAGTGGTAATCGACGGTTACGGAATACAGTTTTAGACTTCCCGCTCTCTTAGGCAATTTGGACCTATATATATACACTTATTTTCTCTCAAAATAAATAAATACTTTATAATAATAAAATGAGTTTTAACGGTTTTACCCCTGATTTTATGCTGATATAAATGTGGCATTCATTTTTATTTAATATAATTACCGCATACAATTACTACTCCAATTATGGAATAGTTTCATAGTAATCATTTAATTGTCTCAAATATTTTAATTATGATCTCAAATTATAATCATAGCATGGTAATCATTCGAACAATATAATTTTGAGAATTGATGGTAGAGTTAGAGTTATAATATTTAATATTTATCATATTTATACTTATATCAGTAGTATACATATCTATAGTTGGAGTGCTAAATCTAGTTAATAGGTTTGTATTCATGAAGACTAGAATTTTACCCGGTCGTGCGATGCACGACTATCATTATATGATTTAATAAAAAAATGATAATTATAATTAAGTTGAGATGGTAAATGTTCACATTTACAGAAGTAATGCGTTTTTTAAAATGATAATGACGTCTAACGTCATTTGATATTAAAATATACTCCCTCCATCCCAATTAATTAAGATGAATCACTTTTAGTTGGTGGGGATGTTGTTTGCCTTGTATAAATAATTAAAAAATATTTAAGATTTGTTAGACTCATCACTCTTTTTATGTATCATGATTTTCATATTAATTTTTTTTTGTAGATTACCGTAATTTT
>JAPKLX010000012.1:490212-615250 GCA_026898415.1 Leonotis leonurus
AAAAAAAAGCTCATTAAGAGCCCAATCCACCAACCTGAATACAAAATTTGGTTGTAGATCAAGACATATCTATTTAATTCTTAATACTTACATAAAATTAATTAAACAGAGTCTATTTCGTGAAAAATAGTATGAAAAAATTGTAGAAATTTCAACATACCATACATAAACTCTCAACACTCAACTGCAAATGCTACGTGGCAGCAAGACATGAAATGGACGTTTTTGCACTGTCTAGGTGGCAATATTGTGGTTTACACAAAAGCTTCTTCCAATGGTCCAATGGTAGCTTTATACTCCCTTCCTCCTTCACTCTCATATGAAAAACCGAAGTTCCACAAACAGAAGTTTAACAATTTGGAAAGAGATGGGGAGAGGGAGAAAACTCTCACTTATTTCTCTCGATTGGAGTATATACTACATTTCACGTTCGTCAAAATTCTGCTTCGCCTACCTATATGTACATACAATACAACGATTGATTGATCGATTCGTACGTCTCTGCATGGAATGGTGCATAAAGACCGCGAACAGATCGGCGACAATGGCGTTCTCGCCGGACGACAATTAGGTCGCGGCGGGGACAATGGCGGGTGCCGTGGATCTGCAATATAGTTCTTCCGCCAATCTCGACATTTTCGAGCTCGATTTTGCGTCGGAGGATTGCCAGATGGTTTTGGCTGGGACTGTGCCCAGTTCCGAGATATTCGTTCGTCTTTCATGTGGGAAAGGACCGGCGAATTTAGAGGAATATTCACTTGGCCTCATTGCCGGTGGCCTCGTCGATGGAAATATTGCGATTTGGAATCCCAAGCCGTTCATCGGGTAATTCTCATTTGCTAGAGATAATTTATGATTGGAAGCATTTCTTCTGTATATATACAATGTCATATCATAAGAGCAAATTAGAAATGAGAAAAAGTAGAAAATACCATCAATTCATCCCTTCAAACTATCAATTCTCCCACACCCCGCCACTCTCTTGCGCCCCAAATTAACCCTTCATTTTTTCAGAAAATTTCTTTATTCCCACAAATTTCCTCTTCAGCATCCATTTCTTCACGAATTCTTTTCTGGCACAAATGTTCGGAAGAAGAGTCAGGTGTTGCACAAGTGGACGATGCGTGGCTGCAAAAAGATTCCGATAAAAAAGGCTTTGTATTCTTGTCGTAGGAGGAAGGAACGAAATGGAACACAAAAATAATAGAACCAAAACGAATGAAACGCACCAGGTTTTAAGCGTGTGAATATATGTATATATAACATATGAAGATGTGCTTTTTGAAGAAGTGAAAAAGTATCATAAGAAGTCATGCTTGTCTGTGAAATAAATACTGGAATGGATCGATGAAACGGGTAGGAACCAAATTTTTAAAAAACTGCTACAGTAACCGTTTAAAAAAAATAACTGAAACCTTTCTTTTATATATAGATATAGATGATGTGCGATATTGATCAATCATAGGATTTAATCCTTCATAAAAAAATAAGAAAAAACCGCATATTTTGAGAGTACAGTGTAGTTACCTTACCATTAGAAAAAAACACTTTGCAACAAATATGAGAATATTTTGTGTAATGATGAGAATACAAGTCATACAAAGGAAAGCTGCTCGAGTTATCACGAAAAAAATGTAAAACAATACCTCACAAATTTCCATACCATATTTTGACAAAAAACAAAAGAGACTGCTGCTCAAATGACAGTCAAATTAAGACATCAGATTTCAAAATGTATCCCATCTTCACTTGCATTTCTTAGTTATAAAATACCAAACAATCTAATCAGCACACAAACTATATATATATATATTATACTTGATGCATGATTATCTGAAGAAATCTTGAATGGAATCAGAAGAAATATCCCACAATTTGCAAGTGCCGGCGTCGCCTTTTATCGAAAGGAGGCTCTCCTTGTAGCAGAAAACCCAGTATATGAAGAAGCCATTATCTTTTCGTCGAGCTTCAACAGTCCTTAGTTTCTTGGTCGAGACGTTATAAAGAGTCAAGACCGAGCTACCGGTTTCTAGTAGCAGCTCCTCCTCCTTCCAGAAACCTAACGGCCAGCGAATGTCAAGAAACGGGCCGATAGTCGAGTTTTTTGTCCAGCGACCGTCCTTCTCCATAACCCATATATCCACACATTTATCGATCTTATCTAAGTCACACGATAGGAGAGCTATAGAATCACCGTATATGGTAAGATCACCTTCTTTCGACTTGATACTGTCTGGAACTTTAATCTCCCGAAACCTCTCACTGCTCATGTCGAAGGCAAGGATGGCGACATCTGCATCGTTGAATTCCATGAGCCAATAGTAAAACCCGTTCAAATATGTGTTGCAGAGAGACCTATAAGCACAATGACTCGAATTGACCAAATCCACATCCTCAAAATGTCTCCAAGAATCAGTACCCGAGCTGTAGACAGAGATGAGGGACGGGTAGTGGGGAGCATCCGTTTCCTCGTTCCAATAGTATTGCAAAGAGATAATCTTATAATCCTCAGTCTGCTCATCCAATCCGAACCCGAGCAAGTTATCATAGCAAGACAGATGTGGCTCGATATTCGGGTGAAGTGATGGGAGCGGCTTGAACTGCCTCAAGGCCGGGTTCAACAAGGCGATGCGCCCTTTGATGTTAACCACACAGAAAACACCATTCAACGGCCCCATGAGCGCTGAGACCATTTCAGGCATCTGCAGATGATCGGGCTCTTCGTATTCACGATCATCAACGAACAATGCAAATGCGTATCGCTCCTCGTTAGGTATGTAATGGCGAATGAGCAAGCGCTCTTGATCACCGCCACGGGTAAAGTGGTGCTTCGCGAAGCTCGGGCTTCCGATCAGAGAACACCAATGCTTGCAAACGCACTTGAACTGCAGCAGTTTTTTCACAGGCAATCGTAACAAAATTTCCCCAACAATGTCTGAGGGTAAATCACCATTTTGGGGGATTTCCATATAGCAGTGAGCTGTTCCAAATTTAATAATTAATTTAACGGAATTTCTATTGTCTAAAAATTAAATCCACGATTGTGCTGCTTCTACATTAAGATCAAATTGCAGGTAGAAAAAAAAAAAGACCCCAACCATAATTTTCAAAATTTCAAATTAGGGCAATTACAAGCGAATACACAGATCAAACATAAAATCGAGCTAAAATCAGCACCAATTCAGTCGTGATTCCAATTTCACCACAATCATGGAAAATGGAAAAAAAATAAAAATTGGAAGAATAAAATGCGAAAAAAAAAAAACTCAAGAATGAGAAAATCTACCCAAATGAAAGGAGAGATAGAGAGGAAACCTGAGCAATAGAGAAGAAGAGGAGACTTCGGAGAACCGCCGATTGAGATAAAACGGCACCGTTTTAGATGATCGCTTGCTTATCCGTTCAGAAAAGAAGGCGTCTTTGTAATTCCGTCACTTTCAGAAGCACCCTTCTATATTCATATATTTATAAATGCATACCCTTAATAATTGCTATTTAGGTACTCTACCCATTTGGAAATATATTTATATTTAATATTTCTTCACTTTATTATTTTACATTTTACTCATTGTTTGTAGTAATTTGAAATGAAATGTATAATTTCAAGAAATAAAACCAAAATTCTATTTGCAATAGGCTATTAAAGTTATTTCAAATATAATTCCCAAAATCTCTACTATAGAAACAACTTAACTGCAGCTTGAAATTACATATTTCGATCACATTATTAACTGTCATACATATATAATAAATATATGAAGAGATGAAAGGTGAGAAAATATAAGACAAGCAAAATTTGTTCATAAAAATCAATGATCCTTGTTGCCAATACAAAATTACAATATGTGTGAAAATAGGAAGCTATACTAGCAAGAAACAGATCAACAAAATTGCAAGTTTCCAACCAAAGTGAGTGAGTATAAAACGATACAGCAATAGACATAATTCATCGACTACTCTGTCTTGTTTTTGCAGAAGATCCAAATCTATATAGTTAGCATTGAAAATAAGACACGACGATGTCTCACGATGCCTTCCTTGATAGATTCTTGAGGCCGCATCCGACACATCTAAGGATGACGGTCTGTGTTGAAGGATCGGGCTTTATATCAAATTTGACACTCAGAAAGTCTTGGATATGCCTAAGGACTTCTATCCCGTAAGGTGAAAGCTTCCCCACTCGAACCTTCGACACGTCTTGAGGAGACAGTGCGCATAGAAGAAACAACAAGCCCTGAAAGTAGATGAATGCGCGTTATGGCAGAACAAATGCACAAGGAAAGCATCTCGTATTGTATCAGCATATTTCATCTGAAATTGGATTTTTATTAACACGAATTAGGGCACTTGAACTTAGCAAAATTGAAGGATACAAACCTGATGAGTTGAATCCACGACTCCCCCTTGCTCGATCTCACACAGTAGGGCTCCTGCTATTTTCTCACCAACCTCCTCAGGAGGGCTCAATTCTTTCTTCTCATCCTCAATGTCATCCTCTTCATCTACACGGCTATAGGAGACTGTCGTATCCACAGAAATGCAGCAGCCTGTAGTAGTCTCAGCAACCAGAGAAATTCCAAAACCGGGTGAGCTATAAAACAAAAACAAAAGTTAGCGACTGATCAGGTTTTAATCAAGATAAAACTCTAGTTACTTATGCTTTGAAGTATGCTAGGGTAGAACATACTTTCCAGCTTGTGGTCCGGCTTTATGGTCAGTATATATGTGAACATCTGGAAGCAAACGATTAAAAATGCCACGAGCTGCATGTAGCATTGTATTCTCAAACTGAACAGACACTTTAGTTGAGAAGGTGAAGCCTCTAATCCTCTTCACCATGCCCTCATCAGTCCAGCTAACTGCCTGCACAATGTAAAATGAAAATTATTAAATGGTTCGAAGGGAATGTATTTTTTTTAAAGGATATGTTGGGTGGGATTATAAATTAACAGAAAAGCACAAATATATTTACGTTCAGAGTGTCGTGGACAATTGGCACAGAAAGAACAACTTCTCCTCCACCATGAGGTGGAACACCCCTGCTCTCGATTTTCAAGTCAAGCCCTTGTGGAGATACGCCAAACTGCTTCAGCATGGGTAGGGTGGTTGACCGAAATGTATCAACCGATGGGTCCTTCGAATCATTAGTAATTCCTAAATATAATTACAGAGTTACACCTCAATTAAAGGTACTTCAAAAGAGTAGAAGCTTCATATGTTTGTGAAATAAAATCAAGCAAGAAAAGCTAAAGCTGGGCTACATCAAATTAAGCTGTATTGTAAGCAAGTTTAGATTTTCTCTTCAACAAATTAGTATCTCACTTAGCGGTTATCACGTCAAAGTCATAGGTTAGCTTAAATCTAATAAAAAACTATCAAACTATACGTTGGTTATAAATGTACATTATGGGGTTTGCATAAACAGATTAGCATTTAACTTCTACTTCTAATATACAATGTGACCACGAAAACCAAGAACGGATAACTGCCATCTACCAGGTTGGCTCACTAAAGTCGATAAGTCGATTCTTGTACATGATTCCATGTTCAACTGTACCACACTCATAAAACAACACATTCTTGTCCACAACCACAACCAATCATAGGATTAGGTCCCTCACATCATGTTCAACAACAAAGCATCTTAATTAAACTCAATAAGGCATCAAAAGCCAACAAGTGATACAACCAATCAGTCACAATATTATCTTAATTTTCGTATAAAGCACACTAACAGACTAACAGTTGTTCAATATATGCACAATTACGCCAAGTGATACAATCAACGAGTTTATAATACAGAAAAGGAAATACCTTTGAGCCTAATGGTGAGTGACTTCTTTCCAAACAATCCCAAAATAACCAACGGCTCCAAGAAGTAGCCAATTGACCGGCTTGTGCCGCAATCGTGCATCAAATACCTCCCACCCATCACAATCCCCGGCTTGTACTTTAGCTTCGTACCTAAACTCACAAAGCTCAGATAACTACAATCGAAAAAAGCTACAATTACAATAACAGGAAATTATAAAATTGGTTTACCAGTGTCATTGATTTCGACAAAGCAGTCGTCGGATACTTTCTCGAGAAGGCGGAGGAGGGAGACCTCGTGGAGGCGGAGTCCGGGCAATGTGGCGTCGGTTCGTATATCGTCGATGATTATCGGCGTTGACGATAGCGTAGAGAGGAGGAGGCGCATCCTCATGTTTTTACTCCCTTTCAACCTCTTGTACGGAACTTTCCCCATTCTTCGGAATCAGTTCACCAAAGGAATTCTTCAATTTGGGACGGCGACGGCGGTGGTTCAGTTCGGAACTGAACGAAGACGAAGAAGGGTTTTGGGTGCTAAAGTATAAACCCTGAATTGCAATCTCTATCTATTTATATTTCCTTCTTTTATTTTATATTTTTAAGTACAGATTTGTAAACATGGATATATAGCGACGAATTTATATATTAAATAAATTAAATTACACGTATTATATGAACCTTAATATTTAAATTTTAATTATTTTTACATTTTTTTTATTATAATACCTTTTTAATTGTTTTTTATTTATATATATAAGTTATATTTAATTTTATTAAACTGCATATATAAGATAAATTATTATTTATTTTTTACCATATTTATTTTTTACCATCCCATTTGACTATTTTTCACACGGATTGAAGAACACAAATAATATACTTTAAAAATCTTAAGTTTTTATGTAACTACATTATAGTTTGATATTATTATTGCTCTAAACATTATTTGTCATGTACATTAAGTAAAGCTATTTTTAGTATAAAAGAAAAGGTTTTGATACAACTTAAATAGTTTGTGACATTTAAAAAACGAGAGATGGACATTATATTATATAAGCTGTCATATAAATACGCATTTTATATGTTTGTCCTACTTAGCAAAACTGCAAATTGATACTCGAGAGAGGGAATTAAGAAACAAAAGAGTGGTTGCAGAAAATATGAGTTAAGAACCGATAACGAAAGGATAAATATTTGTTCTAACACTTGTTAAGTGATAGAAATAGTAACTTGGTAAAAGTTCAAGCGACCACCTAAGATTATTGCCAAAAGTGTACCAAAATAAGCCGCCAAAAAAGGAACAGTTCCAACCACATAAGCCTTCCTCAATTCAAATGACAGAGTCCGTAACAATCTCTGCACTCGCTCAGGGCTTGAGAGCCAAAGCGAGCCCGAACTTAGCGCTCTTGTCGATGGACTTGGTGTCAACCTCGGCAGACACGGTGATGAGCGACTTCGGGCGCCACTCATGCTGAATCAGACCATTCGCCTTCCCAAAGTTGTTCACACGCGCCTTTACAGTGGTCAGGGGGTCCAGTGTGTGTTGTGTGCCGACGGTGATTGTGTTCTCGTTGCTGGAGAAGCTGTGGATAACCTCAGCACCGACAGCAGTGTTGGTCAACGGGCTCACAGTGTGGTAGTATGATGCGCTCAAAGTGTCAAGCTTGTTGTTCCTGAAGAAAGAGAGAGCAGATTTATTTAAGCATGTATACTCACTTTCTCGATAAGAACAATGAAGATGAAGAAAACTAAATACGCACAGAGTCAGAGAGGCGATGAGATCAGCATTTGTGAAGCTTGCTCCGAAGTTGTACTTAGTGAAAGCTCCTTCTTTCGTGTCAAAGGCAACATCACTACCCACAGCAAGGTTATTGCTACCAAGAGCAGCAGAGAAGTTCACGATCGGGTTAGCTGTCAACCCCACGCTCGAGCTTATCCCAGCATAGTCGTGCAGGTATTGAAGTTCCAACTACAGTCGTTGATGAGAGAAGAAGTTAGACATAGAAGATGAAACATGCAGTAAAAGTGAAGAGGTCGAAATTTGCTCACCTTTCCAGACCTTTGATCAGGAACTTTGAAGGAGAAGATAGTCTTTAGTCCAGGACAAGGTTGGTCAACTGTGACGGTGGTGAAGAGCTGCCATTGTTTGGTTCATAAATTGGTCAAATATTTCAGATTAGTTTCACAGTTAAAAAATAGACCAAAAGATTTCACAATTTCACCTGAGCAAAAACATTAATTAAAATTTCATAAACCAAAGGTAAAATTAAGGCAGTAGGTGGACATACGTTTGAGCTAGTATCAACTTTAATATCAGTGGTGATGTTGTTGTTTTTCAACTGAGTATTGATATCAGCCAAGAACAAGTCGCCTTTCTTTGAACCAGATGAAGTGAGAGTCTGCAACCATTAAATAATAAAAATTGAAAAAAAAAATGTACGAGGTTAGTAGACAAGATGATACAAAGGTACACCAAGATCAATAATAAGCAAAGAAAAACACACAGAACAAATATATGAATCAAATTGAAAGTAGCAAGTTTCAAAATTTGCACATTAGTGATTAGCTAAACAGAAAATGAGCTGCACTTCTAGGGCCTGCTTACTGCAGGGTAAAAACAGATAGAAGACACTGAAAACAATATCTGATATAAATGATTTATGAACTTCTATTATTATGATTATCTAGGAAACGAAATTTGCTATAAACTATATTACAAGTATGTCATCCTCATTCTTAAACAAAACCAAGCCATAAGTATTTGGCTGAACCAAAATCGATGATCTCAAGTACAGCTAAGAAATACTCCTTTAAATACAACCTTTTGGTTCCAAATTTATTTCGAGATCGTCACAAGCTTCAATAAGTCAACTTGTGCAAAAATTATTTTGACAAATGTAACTCACTAGGCATCTTATTAGAGAAGCTCATTACAATTATAACCACCTGTAGAGTTTAGAAGAAACATATATCGAAAGGCAATTAGCTCTCACACAAAAAATGTATATATAATGATTACCAAACACAATGCTCTCGAATGCTCTCTTGGGCGGTGTAATAAATGTCAGAGATACATATAACTCAAGCTAATTATTTAGCTGGAACGACACACATACACACACAGCGCAAACAAATGACTACATACAAGAATAACTAATTTCGATCAATTCATTACACATGATTAACCTATTGAAAGAGTCAACGATATACTTAAAATTCTGGCTCGAATAAATAACTAAAAGCTAAAGCACACATGCTGGCACTAAAAGAAGAAAAAACCACAAAATTGACAAAACCGAGATTCAGCTCGATTACGACCTCCGAGCCACAGCTACAGCCAATATAAGAAACCGAAAAACATAAAGGAAGACGAGATCCGCACGAAAAATCGACGAGATTACTTACGACTCCAGTAGGTGAGTAGGTGGTGATTGTGAATTTCTGGTCACTCTGGTAATCCTTGTACAGAAGATCTAACAAAAAATCCAAAAAATCATAAAAAATTAGCACAGTCATGCGTAAAAACATGAGACAAACAGCACGGTAACCATATCCGAAATTCGAAATGAAAATGAAATCGAATCAATTCAGAAACCTCGAGCTCTTTTGCCGATATCGGTGTAGAGACCAGGACCCTTGCCCATGATTCCGCGGTCTAAATTTGAAGAATCGAAGGAGCAAAAATGCAGAGCTAAGATAGAAATATAGAGAGAGAGAGAGTATTTATTCGCGTGGATTTTGAAGCAGTAGAGCAAGGTGATATATAATAAAATGGTGGTAAAAATGAAAGCCCTAATTCGTTGGGCTTGTTTTATGAAGGGAGTTTCTTTCAGATAATCTGAGCCGTTCATGGGGGTTGGGGAGTTTAGCGGTTCATCGTGGGCCGTTGATCATTTCTTGGAGTGTGGAATAGGTTGGTTTCTTAGGGGTATTTTTGGAATTTCTCGGCACGCGACGGTCGAAGCTGACGGCTTTGTATTTTGTTCCTCAAGAAAAGTGCATTCTTAGCTATATCATGCAAAAATGCCTAATTTATTACAGCCATCTTTGTTTGATTAATTTAAAAATTAAAATAAAATATATCTAATTTAAATATAAAAAGGCAATATATATCTTAGGTGATTATTCTTGTTATCATGCATGTTTATATAGAATAATACACGCTATAAATCAAAATTATTCTTGTGCTTGTCTATTTTATTGAATTACGTAAATACTCAAAAAAATCTCATGTATTTGTGTGTTTTCAAAAATAGTTAGTTTCTTAAAGGATAAGTATTGAGTGTTCCTTCAAAATAGTATAAAAAAAAATGAAATATTCAAGTAAATTGGATGCAGAAAAATATTTAAGGAAAAAGCGGCCACCCCACAAACAAATAAAGATAAGGTGAGCCGATTATACAATAAAAGGGGTGTGTATATGAATATCCATAAGAAAATATTACAAAGCAGAGATGTTCAAAATATCGGTAATTGTAATAATCGGATTATAAAATTGGAGAATGGTAATCGTTTAAATTGTTGTATTTGGAATCGTAACCGTGTATAAAATAATTCGTTCTGATTTGAAATGTTTAGAAACGTGAGCTAATGGTTCCGAACCGTGAGTTCATCAACATTTATTTTACTATTTTTATATTTTTTTTATTCAATTTTATCTTTTATATTGTGTAGAATCATTATTTATTTTTCGCAAAATTTATTTTAATTTGTAAATTCATACTCCCTCCATCTAATTATTTATGTCATACTTTACCTAAAAAAAACTCACATTTTTTGTAAAAGTAGGACTAGGAGTGTCCATCGGTAACCGATTCTCGGAAAAATCGGTACTGAATCGGTATCGGACCAGGAACTGATTTTTTGGAAAATAAGTCGATTCTATGTTCTTAACTTTTGAAAATATCCAGTACCCGGTTACCCGGTACCGAACGGGCACCGGTTAATTAAAACATAATTAAATTAAAGTTATAATATTAGTTAAAAAAAATTCAATAAAAAAAATGTTAATTTGGATAGCTTTTAAATTTGTTTTGCAATGTATTGGTTAAATATGTAAATTAAATTTGTTTTAAAATAAATTAAAATATAAATAAATAAAAAAATGAAAAAATCGGTACCTTAACCGGTAAACCGGTTAAATTTTTGGTACCGGTACCGATTCCTGAAATCAATCTTTTTCTAGTACCGTACCGATTGACACCCCTAAGTAGGACATAATTAGCAGGACAAATGAAGTATAGAACTATACATTTTTAATGAGGTTCTAAGAGAACAGTTGAGAACTGGAATCGTAGGTTCAAGATCGAAACCACCTTGAAAGATTCCAATTATGAACCGTGAACCATTATAACCATAATTTGGTTACGATTTCGAAAAAATATAAACGTGAATTGACGATTTAGTTATGATTCGAACCATAACTGTGAATGACTCAGTTTAATGGGCTACTTTGGTTGAGTTTCTTGTCAGATACGAGCCGGCGGGTTTGGTTCTATCACTCACTCTTTTCTCAGTAATCAATTTTGTAATGGTTAGCTCGATGGAAGACTCATGAACAAGATGGATAACATTATCATAAACAAATAATTTGAACATTGCTTGTCAATTCAACAAGTAGAATATTATCAATCTTAATCTTGACTCGATAAAAATATCTTACATTAAATCAAGTTCAACCTATGCCAGACTATGGAGTCGAAGTCCAAATAAACTTTTTCCTAAAAATTATTAAAATGTGATAAGAAGTAATAATTTATCAATAATGAAATGACAGATTTAAATAGTGCAATTTTATGCTTGGTAAATTAGGTTTACCAATAAACATAGCACAAATGCGATTTTATTATTATTTTAAGAAACAATTTATTAGACTATAACTTAAAAAGAAAACGCGACTTTAGCTGTGAGCTCAAAGCCATCTAGACTCCTAGAGTTATCCGATTCTGATTGCGGCGGCGCGTGCAAATTCTACATTCGAAAATATCTGCTTCTATCTCTTTCACGCGCGCGCGCAATTTCGAGTGAGAAAATTACAGGCGAAAATCATATTCAGATTTCAGAGCTTCAGAAATGTTACGCGACTGTGTTTAGAGCATCGGAAATGTTCAGAGCAGCTTGGTCACATGCTAATCACAATCAGGTATTATATTATTTTCATCGAGTTATTTATTTATTTAGAGTTACAATCAGTTCTTCACTTTGTGTTTTGTACATATACTTTGGTTGCTAATCAACCTTAAAGCTTTGCTGCTGCACTGATCAACCAAAAATAAGCTAATAAATTAAATGACTTTGAACTACTGATTGAATTCTTTCCAAATGCCTTTTGAGCATTTCTTTTATAAATCCAGTAGGAAGTAGTATGCTAATCCAACTGGAACTGCGATGAGCAAACCAAATATGACCCTACATAGAAAGGGAACAGTTTCAGAAATTTGTTTATTTTTTGAATCTTTAACTAAAACTGAAGATATCGAATACCCGGTGCTTAGTATGGCTGGATGCAGATTATACTCCTTTGCAAATACAAATGGAACTATCCCCTGAGGGAGAGCGGCCTGCATTATGTTTACCAAATGCTTATGTTAAGTGTTGGCATTAAATAGAGAATAATCCTTAGAGTTTTAGACAATGCTATGAGAAGGGACAGTGCTACTTAGCAACCTGCACAATGGCAACTTTGAGCAGCGTTCCTCTTAATCCAAGTGCTAATGAGGGCACAGCCATGAGGAATGGGCCAGCTAGAAACTTCATCGTCATGGCTAATACGGCTTTTCGAGTACCACAGGCTATTACTCTAGTTTGTGATGCCATGAAGAGGCCTGGCAGAAGGAAATCTCTTATGTGTATGCATGTGTTTGTATGTGTAAGTGTATGAACTGCATCTGATATAGAAGTAAAACTATAAGTGTACCTAAGCTGAACATGGCCATCCCAAGTCCTCCATCTGACAATAGTGTTACTGAATTTTCTATTATTTTTGGCAATTTTACTGCCCACCTGCACTCATTTGCACACTATCCCAAGTTACTCAAAACTCTTACTACCATCCAATTCTTTACTGCCAAACATTTACAACAGTATGCATGAGTATATTGCTTGTGTATATTACCTGAAACGTATGCATGCCCATATAATGCCAAAGAAGGTGGCATAAGTATTGGGATTTCTGAGAAGCTTTTTCCCTACTGTTGAGACAATCATTTTTATGTTTCTTTTCCTCTGATCTTTGATACCTTCATCTTCCTTGACTCCATTAATTTCTTCTAGCCCTTGCGGGCACTCCACTGCTCATTCAAAGAGATAGTTTGTACTTTTAAAATCAAAATAAATGGCAGAAGAAAAATGTAAATATGTAATCTATCCACTTCAATTCACGTAGTATTGTTTAGTTCTTGACCTTGAGTTAATGAAATGAAAATAGGATTCCAATTATCTCATGTCGACACTATGATATTGGTTACAAAAGTAAATATTGCAAATACACTAGGTAGACTTTGGCCACCATGACCTTCTGTTCCATGCTAATCAATCTAAGTTGATGTAGCTTCACAATATATCAGTCACAAACTTGTGTGTGTGTGTGTGTGTGTTCTTTTCCCCTTTATTCCTTTCTCCATATGTTATTCTCTTGCCATAGAGAGTGGGATCATTAGACCTGATATTATATTCCCAATCCATGTAGGGCAGGACTGTTGTCCCTGGCCCTCTCTTGGAAAAGAGATCAGAAAGAGAGGAAAATAGAACCTTCAATTTTTTTGGCATTGAGATGAGAACTAGGGAAAATCAGAGTCAGGACTTATAGTCTTATATACTTGTAAACAACTTAAGTTAGTTTTTAAAGATGAGTGCAAGCGACTAAGGAGATCACCTGACTTCATTCTTTTAGAGGAAAACCACACTCCTACATATTTGGTGCAAGATCATTACTATTCATAGAAGGCTTTTGTCATGTGACTCATTATTGATTCCGTTCTTCTAGACTAGTCTATGAATAATGAGATCTTTTATCTGGAAAGGAAGCAGCAAAGAACATCTATGTCCAGTAATTCTGGTTGTTTGGATATAAATATGTGCGCACATGTAAATATTGTGGGGGAAGCAAAGCTCAAGGTAGTAAGGCTGAAAAAAATAGCATTCTTTATGAATGAAGATATTGACAAACTAACTATTTAGAATTTTACTGTTTTAAATTAGAAGCTCGATGAGTATAAAATTCAAATATTCATTCACAATAATTTCTCTCTACATACCTGTTACTTCAGAAGATGATGTTGCATTGATGGATTCCTCTGTAGCATTAATCTCAAAAAGAACTAATAGAAGGTTGTACCAAATAAGGCTTTGTAATACAACTATCTGGCCCAAGAGATTTGATGCTTCTTTCCCGTACATAGCCTCTATCAGTGGGAGTCCTAATATTAATGTATTAGGCAATGTTGACAAGGAAATACCCGTTATCACCCAACTCAGGCTTCCTCTGGATCTTACTTTGGCTATTACTGCCAGTATGACTAGAGCAAGAAACTTCTGGAGGAAATCAGCAGCTACAAGTTTCAGGTTCATCTTGTAAGGGTTGTTGGATGAAATTACCTTGAAAGATAAAAGGGGGATCGAAAAATTTGCAACGAATTTGTTGATGCCGGAGCACTGATCTGGTGTGAAAAGTTTCCACCATTTTATTGACAGTAAGGCTGCAGTCATGGCAACATATAGAGGAATGATTGCAGCAATAACATGGTAGACATCAGTTAGGGTGATCATTGCTCTTTATTGGTGGGAAGTGGTAATTTCTCCCTTTTCATGCTTTCAAAACATATTGTGATGAGGCTTTATATGCTTATGTTGATACGATGCCTGATTAATGAAGGCAAAAGGTGGTAGATTGCCTCTTTTTAGAGAATCTTCCTCAGGTGATATTTCATATGCATCTTCTGCACAAGTTTCATTGCAGACTTAACTTTCCTCATTCCATCATTAATCATTTTAGTAGAGCTAATCCGAAATTGATTTTGATTAACAGTTCCTTGCAACCATCCTTATGCATAAAGTTGGTTTCAGTTTTCTTCTTGTGGTTAGATCCTTTCCGCCTTATTCATTTAAAGCCTAATGAACCTAGGTTATAGGTGTAGATGTGGAATACTATAAAGGAAGAAAAAAAAGTTCCTTGTTTGGTGAATGTTCTCACTTCTCATTTTTACTTTTCGTTTAAATTTTATTAGCTAATGAATTCTTGAATATTATGCGATATTGTTCATTTATTAGTTTTAGAGTGATTTTCTTCTTGTTACTTCGTATTCTCCTTTTTTGCCGCCTCTTTTTTTTCCTTGCAATACTTTCTTAAAATGCTTATTACTTACATGTATAAATCATCATTTGTTAAATTGACCCTTGATCTTGAAAACTCGTGGCAGATCTTCTGAGGATGAGTGATCCAGGAATAAAGAAGTGCATTGCAAGAGAAGTTAAATCTTGAGTAACAACTACAGTGAAGAAAGAATTTTTGCTATTTATGTTAAAAGTGTGAGAATAAGTGTTGTGGAGAACTGCTCTAAAGTTCAAAATTTTGCCAGAAAAAAAAAAGTCACGGCCTTTCTTCTTCAAGCTCCTTTTCTCTTTACTGTAAAATTTTATTCAAAATTCAGATTAGATGTTGATAATCTACTTCCTAACCACCACCGCCACTTGGGTTTGGACCAGGGTTGGGAATTATCAATTATGTAAAGGAAGTGAATCTATCCGATCACTCGGCCTAGGTTGCTGTTGGGTGTCGACAGGTCTTGACATGTGGGCCATTGGTAAGAAATTTAACCTCAAATTGATTAAATTCTGCAATAAGCTTCGGGAGACATACAACGTACTCGTATAAGTATAATTTGCAGACAGATAGGGCCAATATTTTTCCATTTATTCTTGCTTTTTATTCCATTGGAACAAAATATGTCAACTTTTTCCCCCCTCTCTTTACTGAACTCATTCATGATTTTTGTAGGGATGATGTTATTTGCCATGCTTCTCTCACCTCGCTGTCATTTCTCTAGCTTTGATGACAAATGGAATAATTCCACCCTCATCTGTCGCAGAATGGCATATATTGAAGTAATGTCATTACTTGCTAATAAGCTATATTTAGTTGTTTTCAGTACTACTAATGTATGCTTGGTTTGGTGTTTCTTGATAGTAATAATTGGTTACAGAGTAATATTTAGGGAAAGTTTAGTTGTGGGCATTGGGGGTCCCACTACGTTTTTCCTCTCATCAATTCTTTAATGGCTGTGCATGAACATCATTTAATTTATGTTAGGAACTAAAAGTGAGGCCAAACTATTTACACTTTACAGTCATCGGAAGTATAAAAATTTCATCAGTATAGTAAAAAGAGATAAAATTAATGAATAACATATAGATTTCCATACGTTATTCTGAAATTCCTCTTAGAAGAAAGGAATATTTCACCTATGTCGTCTGACCACCTTTTCTTAGACTCTCTTTTGATTATCTTAATATACAATTAGTTACCTACTTATCCTAATAATTTAGCTTAACATTAGCAATTTAGCACATTCAATATCCTTTCCTAGAAGGTACAATCACCGCTAGCCTCACTTGCGGACCTATAAACATGTACTCACTCCGTCCCAAAGAAATTGATCTTGTTTGATTAAAATTACGAGTGTTTCATTGATTTTTTTGAAGCTGTGAAATAGAGGAAGTATAAAATTACATTAATAGAATGTCTGATTTAGTTCCAATTTCTAGTTAGTTACCAATATGTTGATATTGTAGCTTATGAAATTGTGTAGAATTTTGAAATTGCAAATACATTTAAGTGAATGATTCATTCAGTAACTTATTTGTAATTTTCTAGGCTAAATATTAGAAAATATAATATACACAAATTTATCCCATACTTGTTTATAATTTGAGTTTGTAGATGAGATAAAATTGGAATTAGGCTAAAGTTAAGATCTTGAGCTCAAATTCCACTTAAAGCACACTCGCATTCATATTCCCACTGAAAAATAACTTCACCTATATAGTGCAATTGCCAGAAAATTCACTCATGTGGATGATCAACAAAGAATACCTCTTTTATATTCTTCCCATAAATATGCTTATTTTCTCAAAATGTATAAAAGCTAACGAATGATTTGCATGCATTATCATCTAGATCATTAGTATTATTCAACTATCAACGTATGAAGAGAAAGCAAATTCTTTCACCTTTTAATATATTCGACAAATATGGTCAAAATTCGAAATGCTTTAAACTAAGTGATATAATCTAGAAGGATAAGTAGGATCATGGAGCTTGTACATTTCTTTATGGATTATCATTCGATAAAATATATATGGAATAAAACACAATAAATTTATAAGCAAAACAAAAAATATATTCATTCTAGGGGTGTGGTGTTAACAAGTGTGTTTTATTCAGACCTCGACCTGAACCGGTCAAAATCAATTCAAGCATAGAGTTTCGATTAAAAAATAAGACTATTTAGACCTGGTTTTGACCCGGTCCGACCCGGACATTTTTTAACACATAAATATATTATATCAATTAACACATATAGCAACTCTTGGAATACTATATGCCATGCAAATTCAATCGCCTGAAATATACAGAAATTATAACGAAATACTTCAAAACCCACCACATGCATGGATGAAAAACTAACATATATGGAAGCCTTTGCTCCAAATATGGCTTTTGATATGGAACCACATGAATCAAATGGTTGCCCCTTGTTTTCGCATTTGAGATTGCTGTATATAAACGCTCACTCATACAGCATGACAATATCAATAAAGAGTTCAAGAATGCATGCTCTAGCATGATCAACATAAAACGGTCGGGAACCCATTGAAATAAATCTTAAGTGTGGGTTCCATCGAAATCTGACCGTTCAAAAATTAAATAAAAGTAAAGGGTACTGAGTATCGAGATGGCCCGGGCTGAATTGTACTCTTTCTCGGCCATCTTGATCTTGGCTGCTGCTTCGATTCTTCCATTCTCCGAAGCCAATGTCCCCGAATACGACGAGTATTGGGCAGAAAGAGCTGCAGAAGCCTGGAATCGGACGTTGGAGACATATGAACCTATTCCTGCAAAGGTGGTCACTCATTTAAATTGGCATAGTAACAGGTACGAGACTTCTAGGTTAATACACGCACACAACTTTTGTTGTTCTATGCATGTCAATGTGTCATTGCATTAAATTACAGTATTAATAAGGTAACTAACTATATATAGGAGTGTGGAGGAGCTTGCGGGGTCCAACGCCACGAGGAGGGAGTTGGGTCGCCGGTACAACGGCCCGTGCCTTGCCACCAACCCTATTGACCGGTGCTGGCGGTGCGACCCGAAGTGGGCCAACAATCGATTCCGGTTGGCGGACTGTGTCCTAGGGTTCGGCTACAAGGCCAAGGGTGGGAAAGGCGGGAGGATCTACGTGGTCACCGACCCTAGTGACAATGACATGGTGAACCCGAAGCCTGGAACACTCCGTCACGCTGTGATCCAGAAGGAGCCGCTGTGGATCATCTTCGCAAGGAGCATGGCGATCCATCTCAACCAGGAGTTGATCATGACGAATGATAAGACCATCGACGGCCGCGGCGCCTCCATCCATATCACCGGCGGAGCCGGCATAACCGTCCAATTCGTGAAGAATGTGATCATTCATGGGTTGAAGATCCATGACATTGTTCCCGGCTCCGGCGGTTTGATCAGAGATGCTGCTGACCACTATGGGATGAGAACCCGCAGCGATGGTGACGGTATCTCCGTTTTCGGAGCTACGGACATTTGGATCGATCATGTGTCCATGAAAAATTGCAGTGATGGGTTGATTGATGTGATCTATGGCTCCACAGGGATCACCATTTCCAACTGTCACTTCACCGATCACGACGAGGTATGTCACTCTTTCCACGTACTTAAAAAACAATTGTGTTATAACTGCAAAAATAGTACTCTATCGTCTTCACTGAACTAATTTTAATCCCAATGTTGCAGGCCTTGCTATTCGGAGCAAGCGACGCACATACAATCGACAAAAAGATGCAAATTACCGTTGCATTCAACCACTTCGGAAAGAGGATGGTGCAGAGGATGCCAAGGGCGAGATTCGGGTACGTCCACGTTGTGAACAACGATTACACGCATTGGAACATGTACGCCATAGGCGGGAGCATGAACCCTACCATAATCAGCCAGGGCAACCGTTACATCGCCCCTCCATTGAATGGCTACGCCAAGGAGGTCAACACTCGAGATCATCACTTCCAACACATATAGAGAAACTAAACTAATCGATTTCGACCATGCAGGTGACCAAGAGGGAGTACACACCGGAAGCCAAGTGGAAGTCATGGACGTGGAGGTCGCAAGGGGACCTCTTTTTGAGGGGCGCCTTCTTCGTGGAATCGGGAGATGGCGATTTCTACAGCAAGCATCCCGAGCTCTACGACAAGATCCAGGCCGCATCGGGCGACAAGGTAGCGATCATGACTAAATTTGCAGGAGCTATTGGTTGTAAAGTTGGGAAAGCTTGCTAGGAATGTACCCTTTGATTTGTTTAGTTTCAGATGATTTTTTGTTTATTCAAGATTATCATCAATGATTTTATATAAATATGGAATTGATGATGATGGAGAAGGGATGAAGAATATAAATTTTGATGATTTGTGTATAGTGTGTGTTTTGTTGAATTTTTTAATAGTAATATTATAATTTTAGCCTTATTTATATAAGGCTACAAGATATCTTTTTCCTGCTGCAGTTGAGATGTATTTGTATGCATAATTTTCATGTTCATGTCTTATATAAACTAAAGAGATTTAAATATTCATATTCACATTTCCTAAATTAACTCTCAAACCCCATATTGTATTTACTTTGGTTAATTATTTCACGATAATAAATGTAGGATAAATGAAAAAGAAAATCATACATATACAACAGTGTAAAAATTGTAATCACTCTCCTAATATAGAATAGCAAAGAACTGACCATCGAAAGTTCATTAAATAAAATAAAATAAAATTCTTATATTATATTATGATAATAAAATATTTACATTAAATGCTACTTAAAACTAAAATACTCATGTATTTTTGCACACATATAATATATTAAAAACCATTATATTTCAATAAAATTCAGTTTTTCTTTTAATCTTTTGACCGCTTTTTTCAATCGAATACCACTGAAAGTAACATGGAAAATAAATTTAGGCGACAGATTTTTAATTTTTTTTTTCAAAATCACACTAAATGCAAATAGAGTTGGATGAACGAATTAACAAAATATATATAAAAGAATTTAAAATGATTATTTTAGCACTATATTTTACATTTAGAAATTTCCTTTAAGCTTAATTTCCCAACTCACTCAGATTTTTGTTCACACATGATCAGTGATTCCTTTAAAGAAAGGATGTTTCAAACCCACAACACAAATTAGCTCTAAAATGACTAACAAAAAAAAAGCTTTAAAGAAGAACCAGATTAACAACCAGTATATAACCACATAATAGAAGACATAAAACATGAATACTTGTAACAAGAAAGGTGCCTCTATCTGCTATTAGAAACTTGAAGCTACGAAAAATCAACTAGAATCTGAGCCTTGAAACGATTTTATCAGCGACAAAATTCTAAGAACTGTCGGATTCATCTGGTGAATCAACAAGCATTGGCTGTGGGTTCTTGTAGCCGGTAATCTCATCGCTGTACCGTTTCTTGTCTGCTCGGGCTTTTGCTTCGTAGGGAGCCTTCTCCTCAGCTGCAGAAGCAACAGGACGAGTATTATGGCATGTAAGAGTTAATCTCTCGTATGACAGAAAAGGAGAGTTGAATCGGTGAATACCTGTCATCTTGTGCCACCTTTCCCCGAGCACTTTTCCTATATCCGTAAACGAAATTCCTGGATTACTCTTTTTCACATTCTGCATTGATTGCACAAGAATGGAGTTAAAAAGGTGCCACAATGACAGATGTAGTTATAAGGCGTATATTAGGCGATACGAACCTCTCTTTCTGTTTGAGAGAAGAACATAAAGGCAGTGATTGCTCTTTTTGGGGCATTTGGATCCTTCTTCTTCTTTTGCTTTTTCTTCTTTCCGTCATCGTCGCCATCTTTGGTCTTCTTCCTACTTGATGATGATGGCTTAACAGCAGAAGGTACCTTCTTGGCTTTCTTTTTAGGTGTTGCCTAGAACCCCACCAGATATTGATGTTAGCTCCATATACAAAAATACAAATGGAAACCTAAACAAGTAAGTTATGAATATCAACCTCACTATCCCCTCCGCTCAGACTGGCATCAGAATCATCCCCTCCGGAATCATCAGTGGGGGAACCACCATCATCTTTTTCAATAACAAAATCCTCATCCTGTAAATTAAGTAGTTTGTACATTAGCGACTATGATGGCTAAATTCGCTTATCATTTGGTTGCAGTTTTTTTTTGTAATTGCATTTTCCAAATATCTGTACTGTACCTCCTCATCACTCTCATCTCCGATAGCTTCGTTCCTGATTCTCTCAAGATGCGGGTCGACAGCATCATCAATATCACTCTGTAATACAGCTGCAACTCCTTCAGCATTCTTGACACCTCCCGCATTTATATTCATAATCTTCAGACCTTTCTCCCTGAAACAGCAGATCAGACGCACAGTCATAACCAACTTCACTAATGAAAATTCAATCAGATAGTGACGTAACAAGCAAGAGGCACTAACTGGACAAATTGGAAGAGATTATGATACTCATTTCTCTGAATATTTCTGAAAAGATGTTCCTGCTCGGTCTTAAGTCTGATGAGTAAATCAAAATAATGCATATTTGAACCTCCAGCAGCGTGCCTCTGAAACTCTACGTAGTCGATCTAAATATTTAAGAAAGAAAGGAGTTTTTCAGGTTTCATTTCGCCTACACTTGGGTAAGGAATCCCAAAACATAACTTTATCATGTACCTCCTCATGAAGAATAAGAGTGGGGGGCTTGGGTAAGAAGAAAAAGCTCTTTTCAAGTGGATAAAGAACTCCATCTTCAGCTTTGAGTGAGGACTTGACAGCATAACCATCCTGACTACTACGAAATTTTCCTGGTTTCGTGACTTTGGCCCCAGACAAACCTCGCAAAATAGTAATGAAGATCTCGTGGATGAGTCCCTGAAATTTGAACAAAAAGATATTGTCAGAACATATTTTTATGTGTTCTATGCAAACAAATGCAAGCCGTCCATAGTAAAGGAGGTTGCAGAAAAGAAGAAATGGTGCCATCAAAGGGAACATAAATAGTACTCGTCAATAAAGAAGTTCGAATCCAATCAATGATATTAAAGAACGAACTGGTGAACCATTACTCTATATATAATAATGGGTGATCACCTTGTGATCTGTGACAAGCTTGTCTTTATACTTGGAATTGTAAAGGTCTTCACTCATTGATAAGCTGGTTTCAATAATAGCATCCGTCTCAAACTGTAGATGAGATATAAAAAAGGAAAATCTCATAAATACTCAAAATTAATCATCATGTTTCATTTTCAGTGAAAATAATATAGTTATCAAACATTACCTGCATCACAATATGAGGATACAAGGTTTGGCCCTTCCTGATTGGTGGATCAAGAGTCACAACAACAAAGGTGTGTGGTTGATTGAACTGCAGAAAGAAAGTTAATCTCATGTTATTCCAACAACTACAGTAGGTTTCCAAGATTGACAATTACTACATTCAAATGGGATTCAATAAGCACCTTAGGGAGCCAAAAAACACGAACAACACTGCTATACTGAATTTTGAAGTCATTAGCTTGTCCTTGGAGACGCAAAAATGAGAGATGAAGTTCGACACTGTATCGTCCCCTGAATGAAATATGTGTCAGAATATCCAGTAGCAGGGAGAAGTGACTGATAACAGATCTGCAACTTACTATAATTGTTTCTTTTAAAGCATAATCTAACATCAACCCAGAAACTAAGGTAACCCACCTTGGAGTAAGTATGGCAATCCCATCAAAAGTAGCAACAGCTTCTTCACCTCCTGCTCCAACATCTGCCATTGAAACAATCTTGTCTCGGAATACCTGCATAAAGAGCATATGCCTAAATAACCCTAAATACCTGATAATAACCTAACATATAGAATTCATGCAAAATGAATACCTGAGCAGAAGGTCGGTTTTCATCCCCAACAAATTGAGTGTTTGAATTAGGGATATGGAAACTTATTTCCATTAATGAATCTTTCTGCAGAAAAAAATGATTTATCAAATTTGCAAGTAAGCGCCCAAATTTGAAGTTAATTATACACAACAATTAATTTTTTTCATGCACAACTTAAAAGATGCAATGATTGCCAGAAAAGCATGACCTATGTGAGTTAGAAAGCACCTCATTAGCACCAGTTGTATCATCAACATGGAATTCCAACATGACATCAGTTTTCCCTTGAAGTTGTGTCTGTGCTACATCAGCTAGAGATACCTCAAACGCTTGCTTATTACCCACAAGGAAAGTGAGTGTATTCCCTGAGAGTAAAAGAGTGTTATCCGCATATAAACAAAAAGCAAGCATATTTACATGATTCCAAAGCTATGTCAAAATATATATCCAAACAAACCGAAAATTAGATCCCAAAATGGACATTGTTTCAAATCATACCATCGAGAGCACGAACACGTGGCACAATAAAAAGACCCTTATGGACACAAAGTAGTATTTTAAAGGCAGATTAAACATACCATTTAAATCAACTTCCCCCCAATTTCTTCCACTAATGGAAAGTTGTTTCTCCTCTGGAGTTGTGGCGTAATTGGACTGGAAGAACGTAGTAAGGCTGGCAACATCCTGCAAAAGCAACATCCACAGTGACAATTGTCAGACAGTGGTTTTTAGAGATTAAAACGCCTTTCATTAGATGCCTGAGAAAGTTGTCATGAGAAAAGAGTAAGACCGCGCCAGCTTTTAATTGCACTCCAAATTGATATGCATACAAAATTATTTATCCTATTCTTTCAACTTACAGGAAGTTTAATCCAGCAGTGATGCTAAGAATGCATTGAAACACGAGCAAAATGATCTTTAGAGCTCACAATGATGAAAAGATACGAAAAGAGACTAAATATGCCCACCTGATCCCGGAAACCCGTGAACTTATAGTTGAGACCATCTTTTGTCTGAACTCCTAGTTGATTGGATCTGGGAACCTTCATCCATGTAAGGCGCATCAAATCAGATTTATCAACTTCCACAGCCTTGCCTCCTCCTTGTTTCTTCCATATTATCCCCCCCGAATGGACTCTAAGTTGCCCCGGGTTCTGCACAAGAGTGCAGGTTTCAAAGATCCTTGCTTTCAATGAAAACAAAAAGCAGAAGACTCTAAAATTCACTAGTTTCTTTAAACTAAAATTCACATCACAAATTCAGTAAAAAAAAAATCCTCTTTGTTTCTAGCTCTCTTTTCCCCTTCATTAATCTTCACCAAGACCACAAATGGAATTATGGAAAGCTGATCCTACCCCTTACCAATTCAGAACCCTCAAAATCACCAAAAAGTCCTGATCATCGCGTATAATAAAAAGGAGAGCAGAAAAAACCCTAATTTCATACGAAAAATATGAATTAACACGGAACAAGCTCAAAAAATCAGCATTTTTTACGCAATCACCACAACACGAACCAAAATCTAGGGTTGGGGCTCATGACCACCAAAACAATTAACCACCCAAAAAACCAACCAAAAGATGAAGTGACTACACAAAGATAAAACGGAGCAATAATAAGAAAAAATAATAAAAACCCACAGTTCCTCCACGCCCACCGAGAGCGATACTGTTGAACGAGTGACCGTCTGCCATTATTGTGAAGCTGGAGAGGTCCGAGCTGCGGCTGAGGTATATATATTGAGCGGGATGCGCACTATACCTCTGTTTGTGTGGCGCGAAAGGGAAATCACTCTCTGCAAGTCGGTTCACAAAGAATTCCTGCACTCGAATTGGGCCCAATCTTCATTTCTTGTAGTGTATTGGGCCCAGTCTTAATATATTATGTTAATGGCCCAAAATAATATTAAGAAGGCCCAAATTGTTTTTCCTTTTTCAAAGGTGATTTCAACTTCTTCTAAATAAGTTGCAAAATGAATTTAAATTTTTTTTAAAATTACTGTAATTTTATGTTTAATTTTTTCATAAAATTAAAAACCAATTTAAATATTAAAAATGTGATACAAACCCTTTACATGAAATACACACAAATTGTTGATTATAGCCTCGCTGGATTAATAATTTAGTAGTATATAAATAATCAAAATTTTAGTTTTATTGGAATTTCTTATCCTAAATTAGTTAAATACGTAGAATATTACAATGGGATTCCATATATCATAGTTACAATCGCCACACACACACATATAATTCACTTCCCACTTTATAATTTAGTAATAAAAAATAAATAAAAATAGATGCTTCAGAGTCGACAAAATTTAGTGTATTATTATTACTCGAGTAATAATAATAATTTAATGTAGACGATGAATCCAAGAAAATGCTACGTATTCTGACTATTTATCACTACTCTATATATAATATTATTTATTTATTTTTTTCTTAGTGTTGGAGTAACTAAATTGGCATATTCTATTCAATTAGTGATTGAGAAATATTTAAATAATATTATTCCTTGCTACCATTCTTTCTTTCGCAATCCAAAATATCTATTTTTTCCACATTGTCACACCTAACACACAGAATACAATATTTATTCGTATCCAAGAAAATGATAACAAAACCAAGTAATAAACTAATAGAGAAAACCAATTCTTGTCATAATTAAATTATATATATTGGCAAAGCAGCAACAATATTTGACCACTCCATCACTTCTATTCAGAAGCAAAACCGGCAAAATTCGAGCAAAAATACAAAGAAGTATTTAAATAAAATATATTTGATTAATTAATTAAATATTTCTTAATTACAAGACCAAAAACTCTAGTTTACATCGTCGTCTCGAGAGAGTTTAACAGGGAACATAATAATCCAAAAAAAAAGTCTATATATAACATACACAAGCATGAATCCAGATTTTCATTTTAGGCAAAAAACACAAGAAATTAAACTAAAACAAAAGGCAAAAAAGAAAGAAAAATAAGAAGGAATTGCATGGCAATGAGGATGATAAAGAGTGAGGGAAACCTCCATGCAGCAGCCATGCAGGCCCCGCCGCGCGTGAAGCGCAGGCGGAGAGACGGGGCAGGAGCACCCGAGACGAAGCAAGAATCAGTGGGCCCCACGACAACAACGATGGCGGTGTCCCCCACCACGGTGAAGAGAAGCTCGAAATATAGAGGTGTGAGTAGGCATAGGTGGACTGGGAGGTATGAAGCACACTTGTGGGATAAGCTTTCTTGGAATATTTCACAGAAGAAAAAGGGCAAACAAGTTTATCTTGGTTAGTCTAATTATTGCCTCTATTGTGGATTTCGATTCATGAGTCTCTCGAGAATTCAAGAGCAGAGGATCGAACCTTTCTTCTTTTAACTCATTTTCAAAAAGAAATTCTTTAAATTTTGGAATGATGCTATAATATTTGAAGTATGTCATTAGGGGCTTATGATGATGAGGAAGCTGCAGCAAGAGCTTATGATTTAGCTGCACTTAAATATTGGGGAACATCCACTTTCACTAATTTCCCAGTATGATTCACTGCCTACCTATATATATCTTTAAATATATTTCTTCAGTTAAATTGACTGTGAGACAATAATATACAGATATCTGATTATGAGGCAGAAATTGGAATCATGCAAAGTATGACAAAAGAAGAGTATCTAGCATCACTTAGAAGGTACTAATTGCTTCACATCTCATTACTTTCATGTTTCCTCACAATCAAAGTATTGCAAGAATGAGTCTTTCTTCATCATGCAGGAAAAGTAGTGGCTTTTCAAGAGGTGTTTCTAAGTACAGAGGAGTTGCAAGGTATTGTTATTACCTAATCATGTGATGTGACACAAGCATTTAAAGATTGAGTATGCAAGAGTATATATTTGATGATGTTAACTTGGAAGAAAATTTGCAGACACCATCATAATGGAAGATGGGAAGCAAGGATAGGGAGGGTGTTTGGGAACAAGTACCTCTATCTTGGCACATATAGTAAGTAGTCTTTCTTCTGCATCCAACTCTCTCGTAGATTCGTACCCGTCGTGCTGAAGTTTGCAGCGTTTTTATCTGGTGCAGGCACGCAAGAAGAGGCAGCTCGTGCGTATGACATCGCAGCGATTGAGTACAGAGGGATCAACGCAGTCACCAACTTCGACTTGAGCAACTACATCAGATGGCTTAAGCCTGGAGCGAATGCTTCGGTTGCTTCTCAAGACCCAAAGACGGGGACGGATCTACCTCCCCTGGCACCACCTTTTGTGCCAAGAGAGGAGCCCCTTTCTCCATGCATGAAGAGAAAAGCATTTAGTGCAGAGGACCTTCAAGAACCATTCTCCTGCAAGGCCCCTATTAGCCCTTGCAGCAAGCCGGCCCCGACGGCCCTAAGCCTCCTCTTTAGGTCCTCCTTGTTCAGAGAGCTCCTCGAGAAGAACTTGAATGTGTCGGAAGATGAGAGCAGTAAGAGCGAGACAAGGGTGGATGAGTACGGAAGGATGTTCTGTACCGAGAGTGAAGAGATACCGTTTGTGCTGTCTTCAACCGGGCTACGAGGACAGCTCAATCTCGACTATGGTTGCAGCGACACCTTCTTCTGAACTCGAGGTTTATGTGTGTGTACATGAAAAGAAGGATTTATGCACCTGCACTTGAATGTGTTGTAGGCAGACATCTGGTTCAAATTTTCCAATGTCAAAGACTCTTTATGTATATATGTACCATAAAACAAAAAGGGAACTAAATCACAGCAACTTGTGTGGAGAAATCTTGTTGTAATAGACACTTTTCAAGCTCAATTACTGTGTTTCATTCAAGGTGTCTCCACTGGTATTTCTCAAGTAGGCAGCATGCAGTTTATTCCTTTGATTTCTACTGTTTTTGGCTGTAGTTAATACAGCTCAAGATCCTTTATCAACACCCCAAGCCACTTCAATGATTAGAAACAAGATAAACCATTTATTTTCATCTTATTTGAGATTAATCTGCTGTTTTATTAGTTTTGGTTTTGATGTCTCCCTATTCGAGTAAAAATGACTAAAATTGGGTCGGCTACCCTAATACTTGAAGTTCGGATGTTGAGGTCGAGTTCGGGATTGAGACTTTTAAGGTTTTCAGGTTTGGATATTACCCGATACCCAACCAGTATACCCAAAACCCATTTTTTTTTAATTGCTATAGTTTAATTAATAGAAAATTATTCTAAAGTAAAACCATTTCAGCTCTTCTATACAAGAAAGATATGGAACAAGTCAATAACCTTGTGAAAAATTAATTTACAAACATAATTATGTCGAATTTGATACCTTAATTATTACTTATGAGTGATGTTATCACTAATGAAAAAGTGAAATACTATATTAGATTAATTAGAAAAGATGTTTTTTTTAACGTTTCGGGTATTTAGGGTAGCCGGCGATCGGAAATATCCAAATTACCCAAAAATATTCGACAAACACCCAAATATGATTCCGATTGACCCAGATAATTACGAATACCCGAATAGTCATCTACCCAAAATACTCGAGTCAGGTATGGATACCAGAAATTTTAATGCAAGTCGGGATTGGGTAACTAAAATATAGGATTTTCGGTACCGAGCCAACCCAAGTAGACACCCCTAATCTCCTCGTCCCGCAAAATTTTCAAAACTAATCCACGACAGAACTACAAAAATAAGAGCAGTGAAAAGAACACTTAGTAGTTTTTTTTACACTTTCACTTAACTTTGAGGCAGGAATATTTTCAATAATGTGTAGCTATGAATCTTGTCCCCTGCCTCTTTCCAAAGCCCTTTAACTTATTACATCAAATGCAGACAAAGAAGTAGTCTCTACCATCGGTACTTTCAATGTAAGAAGCAAATGAAACAAACTAAAGGAGAAGATGCCCCTAGGGAATGAAGAACAACATATTCTAGATCCAATTTGGTTGCAAATTATGCTGAGGGAGTTTAACTAATTCTAATGGGAGGTTGTTCGTCTAGATACCCTACAAAGACTACATTAGTTCATTGGGAACATCTACGTTTCTGTCCTCGGTACAAGAAGACATAGCAGCATAGGACAAGTTATGCTCAAGTCTTATACATATATAAGCATGTGGATTTCATTGAATCATTTATATAAAGCAAGAAAGAGTGTTGTGAACAATTTATAAGGATGGAAATGGCTTTGATGGAGAGTGAAGTGTACCGGAAGAGGCAGTACTCGTCGTGCATGGCGGATCCCGTGACTCCGGAGTTGAAGTGTGTTAAGAGGAGGAAAAGGGGCGCCGGTGCTTCTGCTCCCGGAAGCAGTCTGGTGCCGGTGGTGCAGCAGGGGGAGGGTGACTTGATCTCTGCTCCGAAAACTGTCAAGAGAAGCTCGAGATTCCGGGGTGTGAGCAGGCATAAGTGGACTGGGAGGTACGAGGCGCATTTGTGGGACAAACTCACTTGGAACGTCACACAGAAGAAAAAAGGAAAACAAGGTAAATAGCATAAACCGTAACGGTAACCGTAACCATAAGTGTACAAATTCTATTTTTTTCAACTTTACCTTCATTTCTTGACATGAAGCACTTCTTACTCCAAACAGTCTATCTTGGTGCGTATGATGATGAGGAAGCTGCAGCAAGGGCTTATGATTTGGCAGCATTGAAGTATTGGGGGACGTCGACTTTTACTAACTTTCCCGTAAGTGATTTAATCCCTGTTACAACGCCATAAATGCTGCATATCTTCTGATCAATACTTAAAAGATTCCATTGAAAACTGATGCAGATAGCAGATTATGAGAAAGAGCTTCAGATAATGCAGGCTGCTACGAAGGAAGAGTACTTAGCCTCATTGAGAAGGTAGTGCTTCAAGAAACACATTTCCTTTTTGTTGAAGGTGAAAACAACTAAACAAAATCTTCCATATTGCAGAAAGAGCAGTGGGTTTTCAAGAGGGGCATCCATATACAGAGGGGTAGCAAGGTACTTAAACTTAATCAAGAAAGACCCGATTTTTTCCTCTTTTTGAGTCGGTGATTTCTGAATGAATCAATGTAAATGAATGCAGGCATCATCAGAATGGAAGATGGGAAGCCCGGATTGGAAGAGTCTTCGGAAACAAGTACCTCTACCTCGGCACCTACAGTGAGTAAACTTCAACAGAATTCACAAGAATACTAACCTGGAAGTTTGGAACAAGAGCTTATGGCATAATCTTGCATTCATAGGTACAGAAGAAGAGGCAGCACGAGCATATGACATAGCAGCAATCGAGTACAGAGGAACCAACGCAGTCACCAACTTTGAGTTGAGCTCCTACATTAGGTGGCTGAAGCCAAGAGCAGACAACTCAGTCCCTCCTCATGAAATGAAAGCAAGTACTCAGTCATCACACGAGGAGGCGTTGTCGCCTCTTTGCTTGAGTAGAAAAACGTGTTTTTCAAGCTTACCGGCAAAATCTAGCAAGACAAACCCTGTGGCTGTGAGCATGCAAGAGGAGTTTAGAAGCAGCGTGTTCGGCTCGTGCAACAAGTCTTCGTCTCCGACTGCACTAGGCCTGCTGCTGAGATCTTCGGTGTTCAAAGAACTAGTCGAGAAGAACTCAAACCTTTCAGAAGAAGAGAGTGATGATGAAAAAACAAACAACCTGCAACAGAGCAATGGAGGTGGGGATATGTTCTATAGCCTCCCATTTTCACTCTCTTCAAACACCCATTGGATTGAGTTGCAAGGGTAACTCTCCATCATGATCAAGAAAAGCCAAAAAAATATTAAAAATTGAAGTTAAAAAAAAAATTAAGAGTTGTTTTACTTGTAAATACTATATTTATGTATGAGGAGTTTTTTTCTCAAGTTTGGACAAAAATTGGAAATGGTAACTGCAATAAGCACACAGTCAGAAATACAATAACTCTCTCATCAATATAAGTAGTATTGTAATATAAATATTTAAACTAATGAGTATATTATAAATAATTCATGTAAAATATACAACCTTCCTGTTTATTGCATAACATTTTAATTTGTCTAGATAATTTTCAATATCATAAAGTTTCAATTGCATGTTGTATTTAGCATTACTATTTATAGTTGGTGAACATAAATAACAAAAAATAGTTGTTTCTTAATTTAATTTAGAAAAACATCAATTTTAGCATCAGAAACAACAATCATGTAAACTATAAATGTAATGTGTAGGCAAATAAAACATAGAAACATATGAACAAAATTCTATTTTCTGACACAATGAGTAATACATTGTAATCAAATGCATAGCCTCTCCACTTGAAATACAGATATGCAGATTCAGAAATGATAGGCCTAACATTTTCAAAACTGTTTCCTCTTGTTCTGAAAGAACTTGTCCCTTTTGGCATAAACAGAAATCAAAGCAATACAGATCCCAACAGACATGAGAAAGGACCCCCATGGAAATGGTGGATCCTTGAAACAGACGAGTGACGCCTCTAGCTCCTGGGAAGCATGATAAACGAGAGAGTGCATCGTATACAGATCATGATCGGATGATCTCAGATAGTACAATGCCATCTCATAATCGAAATGGGAAAGAGCAGACATCGACTTCTCCAGCTTGTACCTAAACAAGTTCCACCTCTGGTAAAACTCAGTACGTCGGCTATTTCCTAGGAGCTTCCTTTCTCCGCCATGTGCAGCAATTGATTCAAGAACATCAATCCCACTCGTGATGCTGTAGTTCAAGGTTGTTAGGAAAACATTTCTCCGAGCAGCATCCTTCTGGACAAACGACAACGAAGGCATCTCCGAGAAAGGCCCAAACGGGGTTTGTCCAATGCTCCATGTGTAGTCCACGAGAGTGTTATTATGCCTAGGGCTCCAGACCATATGCGTGGGAGAAACTCCCCACATGCTCTGCAAAATGGAACCCACTAACGGCCTCTCAAGGTCACGAGTCTGTGTGAACACGTGGTGCCCGTTGCAGCTGTAGTCACTCACAGTCTGAGTACTCTTGGTCCTGACCGCTATCACCATATCCTTAAATGCCACGGACTGGTGGTACCGGTCGAGCAACAGTATCGCATTGACATCAAGATCAAAGACATATACAGGAAGGATTCTACCAAATTCCTCATCAGGCACCTTCCCTACCCTTCGAAATTCATCAACCGATTCCAAGATTGTTTGGTGCAAACGCTTTGAATCCAAATACTCGCTCACGATCAAGGTATAGTTATCAAACAAGTATCGTGAAGTGTACGAAGTGGTAGCCCTAGAAATCGCGAACGAGCAAATGGAACACTCGGAAAACTTCATCTCATATTTCTTGAAACTCAAGCTTTGATCCCCCAATAACAACCCTCGGTCACTAGCTTCATCTCTAAATGTTCTCTCAATCGAATTCCAATCCAAACCCACACTACCACCATTGATATGAATGAACTCAACAACCAATTTAGATTCAAAAGGGACAGGAACTCTCAGAGAGGGAACTAAGAGTACCTGATAAGCGCTCCACACGAGCGACGCCAAGTCGGAGAGCAACGCCTTCTGCGATTTGGGGCGGCCGTGGAGCGCCGCCATGGGGTGAAACTCGCCCTTCGGCAAAACTCCATCACCGGAAAGTGCGGGACCGTAATCGACCGGTCCGGCTCCCAAATCGATCCATAAAAATCGGTCTTTTCCGGTCCAGATGCTGCCCAAGCATTTCGTCGAACCGGGTGAGCTGTCGCCGGGGGTGTAGCTGTAGGCGTAAGGTTTCGCCGACGGCGATCCGAGGTGGATGATGTAGATGTGGAAGGAATTGATGTGCTTCTCCTTGTCGAAATCGTCGCGGATGATTTGATCGACGACGGAGTAAGGGACGGGGGTGAGGTGGGACCGGATGGGGTGGGGGTGGGAGGTGAGGTGGGAGTTGATGGCGGAGGAGAGGGAGGTGGCGAGAGAGGGGGAAGAGAGAGAGGGGTTGAGATGGAGGGAATGGGAGACGGAGAGGTGGTGGGGGGAGCCGGCGAAGGGGCTGATGACGTGGAAGCGATCGGAGGTGACGGCGGAGTTGATGAAGGAGGCGAGCTGGGATGGGGCGGAGGTGGTGAAGGTGGGGCCCACGAGGTGGACGGCGACGGGGATAGGGAGTGAGAGGGAGAGAAGGGAGGAGGGGACAGGGGGGTGGGCGGCGGAGAGGTGTGAGAGGGAGGTTTTGATGGAGGAGGGGAGGGAGAGGAAGGTGTCGTTGGAGGCTGGGGGGTCTTTCCGAGATTGGCTGGAAAGGAAAGAGTCCAGGCCGGAAATTGGGCCGGCGGCGGCGGTGGCGGCGAGGAAGAGGTGGTAGATGAAGAGGAGAACCACGGCGGCGCGGCCCATTTTGGCGGCGGAGGCGGAGTGTTTGAGGATCAAATGTTCTCTCACTGAACGGAATTTGACTTTAGTGATAGTTCTTCATTAAGGAGAATATTAAACAATATATTATACTAAATTATTTTATTTTAGATGAATTAAAATTATATTAGGGGAATTCTTATATTATTAATAACTTTTTTAGATGAATTCTTATAATTTTACTTTCTCTAGAAACGTATGTTATGACTAGTGTAACTGTGGTATGAATTGTTTACTCTCTAAAACCAGATAAACTACAATTGTTTAAATGGAAAGAAATAGAGTTGAGAATCAAGAAAATAGCTTCGTTTCAATGTAATGTGAAGTTAGAATTGGGTTCCATTCAAATACATTCACTCATTCATAACACCACAAAGAAATATACAAATTTGTAGTCATTATTCCTCCTCCCAATCCACTTGTTCTGAACCATTACCTGACTGAGGATCCCAGAATTTGGAACCACCTAAATTTGCTTCCGATTTTTCCGATGAATCGATACAAGTCTCGGAGTCATAGCTCGTGGCGTTGCTGAAGTCTCTAAGCAGAAGAACCGCAGTAGCTTCAGAGCTGATAGCACCGGCAGTGACAATTCGGCACCCGTCAACAGCCAGGGCCGAGCATCCGTAGACTGGCTCTCGATCCGGAGCAGAACAAGGCAAGAATTTAATCAGTTTGCCACTTCCCACATCCCAAACGTTAACATAATTGTTGTCTGGCCCACCCGTGACGACCTTGTATGAATCCATGTGCACGTGCTTTATAGGGCCAACGTGACCGTGCAGTTCAGCGGTTGGTTCTACTTTAGGCGAATCGGAGACACTCCTTGTATCCCACAGATTTCCTCTGCCAATTGCCAACAATTTGCAGTTTAATAACCAAGAAAGAAATGCCCATTTCTGTTAACATGTTAATGTGCAATAAGAAAAGCTCTGTGACCTGCCAGTTCCACAAGTACAGAGTAGAGATTTTGAAGGTAGCAAATCGAATGAATGTATCTTCTCTTGCTGGGCTACCCTGAAGGCTCTGTGCATAGTTCGCAGATCAATCGCTGTGACAGACAACCCAGCAGCTACGTAGAGCAGCGAATCGTGGCATTTCATACCAACGGGTGCAATGGGTACACAAGCCATTCCCACACAGCACGAGGAGCGACTGGATGAAGATGCTGCTGTGGTGTCCCAGACCCTAACCTATAAAAGATTTTGGTGAGAAGAGGATAAGGAGTGATCGTATTTGAGATGCATATAAAACTCAGGCTTGCTGAAACTACGAATAGTAGAAAGAAGAACTCCAGCGTCTCACATGCGACATAAGAACTGCATAAGATGCAAATTGCAGAGATGCCTACAGAACAGAATAAAGAGAACGTTACCTTTCCGTTTGTTGCAATACTGACCAACAGAGATGCCCGGTGCCTAGAACAAGATAGGAGAAGTGCTAAATAAAAGGTAGATGGTCATAGTTATCATAACAAGAATGACCAATGCACATAAATCTAGCAAATCTTATAGCTACAATGGAGAAAGAGACTGAGGAAAAAGAAAGCACCATAAGGTCATATACCACATACCCAGAAACTGAGATCAGTGGCACGGCCTTATCATGTCCATAAAGTGTGGCCTTCAAAGCTTGTTGGCCTCGCTGCTTTCCGCAGGAGTTGATGGACCAAAGGCGAACCGTGCCATCTTCACCTCCACTAGCAAAGATCTTTCCAGTATCATCACCCAATAGTTTATCCGAGAGGGTGAGCACTGGGCCTGTATGACCTTTGAAACACCGGTTCCCTCCCTAAGTGAAGATCAGTGGTGGAATTGTCAAAGATCAGAAATGAATTTGGATCGACTCATCAAATATGGGAAGAAATTAACTACATTTATAGATAGAACATGCCAAATTTATATTCTTTTCTAATACCTTCGACCAGAGGCGAATAGAATGGTCACAGCTTGATGTTACCAGAATATTATCATCTCGTTCAAATTCATTTTGACATCGATTTGCCTCCTTGCGAGAAAACAACCTGCAAATTTGCAAGATAAGAAGAATAGAAAAAGAGATTTTGCCATGTAGCTTGTGTGATGATATTAAATGAACTTGAAGAATCACTATAATAAGCAAATTCATAAAATCTTTTCAAAACATAATCTACTACACTAAAGAAAATCAAATAAAGAGATCACCCAACCTCATGCATGAAACTTTAGCATTATGGTTACCGCGAGATTCAAAATTGAAGCCTTGCAGTGCTGATGAGATGCCTTTATGCGTGAGGTTATCAATCCTCGAAGAGTATATTGATGAACCCTACGAATGTAATCCATTTGAACGAATAAATGAAAATCATGATGAGCACTACAATAATATATATATTGATGTTCAATTGTCGTCAATAAGAAGAAGAAAGCAACACCATAGAAGAAAAAATGACCCCCTCTACTTGTATCAACCAAGTGACCAAAACTAATCTCCTTCATGAATTAAGAATTGATAAAGAGACCAACTGAAGCCAGTCTAAGAGTTTGATAGACACAAATTGTGGAAAACAAGTACCTGGGAAAATATAATGGACTTCTTATCAAACAGTATGTGGTGCGGAGGTTTTCCAACCAAATGAGATAGGTAAAGCTGGGGATCAAGATATTTAAACTGATTCAATGCAGTATGCCTGCTGAGATAAGCTTCTCTAATACTGGATTCTCGGCAAGATGGAGGCCCAACATGCGGCCACTCCTGCCTGCAAACTTTGAACGGAAACCATTAAATAAAACTACGAAAGAGAAAAACTATGAGGAAATGTTCCCTACCAAACAATATGAGGATAAAAAACAAAAGACTTGACATTTCACTAATAAGTAAAGCTGTTAATTTTGCTCTTTCTTCACTAATTAATTTCCAAAGAGAGGTACTGAGGAAGATCAAGTTAGAAGGTGGTTCAAGCTAAGAAGAGAATGTTCTTGAAATTGCCATCTCAAGAGGATAAAGGTTTCGGCTTTATTTGAAGGAACCATAAGATGTAACAACTTAACGATTTGGAGGAACAAGAACGTGCTTCTAGACATGAGGATCAAGACAACAACACGTATAAAAGCCAAAACAAATCCAGCTTGAAGATACGGATTCAGAACTTCAATAACATCAAGTCACTTTTGTAAATATTACTAGTATAATTTGAGAGTTCTGTGAAAATCTTTATTCTTTTAGGTTTTCAGCTTTCTTTATTGCCTTGTTTCCACAACAACTCTTACAACATTTCTGCAAGAGCAGCTCTTTCAGGTTGTCATCGATTAAAAAAAAAAACTAATACAAAATAGTGAAAAGCACATTGGCATGAACCAGGAACGACGATCAATCCATAAATTACTGCAAAATACAAAATTTCAGAAACTGTAAACAAAAAAAACAAAAACAAATGCTGACAGAGAAGCCCCCACCTGTAGAGTGATTGCCATATGGAATCAGAGTAGGCTGCTCGGTTGAGGTATTTGCACGACATAGCCATGTTCGAAACTTCTCGAAGGCTGAGGTAACTCGCGCAGTGAGCCAACGAGTCCAAATCGAGATCAGTTATGGCGGTGGAGCTCCCACTCGACGACGACGCTTCCGCACTCATTTTCTTTGATTCTTCTCCAAATTGGGTTTCGCAATTAGGTTTCACTCAGAGACCATTGATTTTACGTAGTTCCGATCAAACGGCGTCGTATCACTCTGCGCAATAGCCGTTGTTTCTATTTATTCCCATTCGCAGTTCACAACAGAGACTGTTTGCATACTGTGTGTATGAAATGAAACTGTGTCGTTTTGTGCTTTATCCTTTGCGTTTTACCTTTTCCCATATTGTAGGCTATTAATTTCATTTAAGCTGTCCAACATCCTCTTGGGCCGGCCCATCTCAGTTAAGTGTATATATTTGGGCCTTCTAACAATTAATCACTGCCCAAATCGAGTTATATATATTTTCAAATCGAATTTAAATTTTAGTAAATTTTAGTTTATCATGGAACGAACTCGAATAATTGGCGACAATAAGGATATCATTAAGAAAGAAATGTGTTATGTTTTAAAAAGTAATTAGTGAGACCATTCACGAAGAAACATAGTCGCATTTAACAAGACGGAATAGTATTAAATTCAATTCTAAATGAACCGCGTTTGAATTAAATTTGAGCTCAATTTTCATTTTTATCAAACTAAACTCGAATGACTTATAAAACTCGACTAAAATTGGGGTCTTCAAATTTTCAAATTAAACTAGAACACAGTAATATACCTCTAATCAAATTTTGATAAGATAATAGACGTCTAGTAATAATAATAATAATATAAATAAGTCAATAAAAATAAATATATGCAGAGCTATATCCAGTCGACAAACCACCCCTCGGCGCCATTCACCTCCACAAATCTCGATCTCAAAGGCCTCAGGGTTTTCTCCAATTTTCCGTTTCCGATCACGCTTCCGATCTGTAGCATCCAAATATGTACGGATTCGAAGCGCTCACCTTTAACATCCATGGCGGTTACCTCGAAGCCATTGTCCGCGGCTACCGCTCCGGCCTCCTCACTGCCGCCGATTACAACAACTTGTGCCAGTGCGAAACCCTGGACGACATCAAAATGCACCTCTCCGCCACCGAGTACGGGCCCTACCTCCAAAACGGTTAGTCTCTTCACTCGTATTCCATAATTGATGTTGCGATTTGGATTCAATTCGTTGTGTTGTTTTGAGGTTGATCCGCTTTGATTTGCTTGCTGATTGTGAATTTATGTGAAATTAGATATCAAAGCTGTTTTATTGTTTCGTTATTGAGGATTTGTTTTATTTTGATCAGCGGATTTGGAATAGTAATTCCGTGCATTCTGGTAAGTAGCTGATCAAGTTTCAGCTCAATGTGTTCAATCCCGAAATTAGTTCTATACATATGACCAAATTTGCTACAAGGATGTGACAATTTATGGTTTTCTTATCGAGTCATCAGTCATATTCTACTGCGAGCATTGTCTGTTTCTGTCGTATGGAATCAAGACTTTGCCTTTTTATTTGTTGCTGTTATTAAGTTTTAGAAACCTAATATTACTTTAATTTTGCCAGCCTTTTGAAGCAATTGCACTTGATCTGTATAAGTTAGGTTGCTCGTTGTAGGAGTCGGTACTATACAATGACCTACGAGTCTGGGAATTTATGAAGCTTTATTGCCAAATTTGCCTGCTTTTATATGTACATGGTCTCGAAGTGGATATATGCTATTTTTATTTTCAACGACAAACAAGTTTTTTCAGTTTTTTCGATCATTAGTAGCATCTTTTGTCTGGTGGTTATCGTAGCCTCCAGAAACTTATCTCTTTTTGGTTGTGTTATGGATGTAGAACCCTCTCCGCTGCACACGACAACGATAGTGGAGAAATGCACCCTTAAACTGGTTGATGAGTATAAGCACATGCTAACCCAAGCTACTGAGCCTCTGTCAACTTTTCTAGAGTACATCACGTATGTATATCTCGCTTCCCCAATTTGTCTATAAATTTATTTACACCTTATCATTTAATGGGGCATGATTATCCCATCAATGCAAGTTCATTAACAAATCAGTATAACCTTTTGTTTGGTTGTTATATAGATATGGTCACATGATTGACAATGTCGTGCTAATTGTCACTGGAACTCTGCATGAGCGAGATGTTCAAGAACTGTTGGAGAAATGTCATCCTTTGGGAATGTTTGACAGGTAGTTTATCTTAAATCAAATATTTGGATACATATCTCTTTTTTTACAAAACAGCTCTTATTCGGCCATTCATTTCTGCAGCATTGCTACTCTGGCAGTAGCTCAGAACATGAGAGAGCTATACAGGCTTGTGCTTGTTGACACACCCTTGGCTCCATACTTCTCTGAGTGCATAACTTCTGAGGTCTTGACTAACTGCTGCCTTTTAATTTTTGTGGGATTCTTGTGTTCATGCAGTTATTTTATTGGTCTGGCTTCAATAATCTTAATGCTCGTGATCATTTCTTATTGTAGGACTTGGATGACATGAACATAGAAATTATGAGGAATACACTTTACAAGGCATACCTTGAGGATTTCTACAGGTTTTGCCAGGTAACTGGCCGATTGGCACTGTTTGGAAGCTGAGTTTATATATCTTTCTGATTTGTATTATTTATAACTTTAAAATCTACATATAGAAACTAGGTGGGGCCACTGCAGAGATTATGTCTGACCTCCTGGCATTTGAGGCTGATAGAAGAGCAGTCAATATTACTATAAACAGGTTCCAGTCCTGTGATAAATTATCCTATTATAAGAGTTTTAATATAATATCTTTACCCTTCTCATGCTTGTTATCTCCAGCATTGGCACTGAGCTTACTCGGGAAGATCGCAGGAAATTGTACTCTAATTTTGGCCTACTGTAAGTGATTCTGCATCTTTCTTTATTTTTGCTTTCTGGAAGCCCTTCTCCTGCTACTAACGCATACTTGTTTAATAGATATCCTTATGGGCACGAGGAGCTTGCAGTTTGTGATGATATAGATCAGGTACTTCATTATTCTATTCAGATTCTCTCTTTCATGAAAAGTTTTTATTTTATTCTCAGGTTTGATTGCTAAGTTGTAGTTCTGTTAGATGTTCTATGTATTAAGTTGATATTAGTTGGCTTGCAGTGACAGTTAAAGGTCTAGAATGATGACATTTGCCCTTCACACTCTTTCTCTTGTCATTTTCATCCAGTTTTCTTATTTTCTATCAGCTCCTTATTTCTTTCTGCCGTTGTTCTAGGTTCGTGGTGCCATGGAGAAGTATCCTCCATATCAGTCCATCTTTTCTAAGTTATCCTATGGCGAGAGTCAGATGCTCGACAAGGCCTTTTATGAAGAGGAAGTGAAACGTCTATGCCTTTCATTCGAGCAGCAGGTTTGTTTTTACAGAGCTTGATGCTTACATAATTCCCAAAAAAAAAAAAAATTGATTTCTAATTCTGGTTACTATACTATATTTCTGCATCTGCATTGCATACATGATAAGCAACTGATATCCGTACTATGGTTTATGCAGTTCCATTATGCTGTGTTTTTCGCATACATGAGGTTGAGAGAGCAGGAGATCAGGAACTTGATGTGGATATCTGAATGTGTTGCGCAAAACCAGAAGTCGAGAGTGCACGACAGCGTGGTCTTCATATTTTAGCAAGTCTCGTCACGATATAATATTTTAGTAAGTTTTTGTTTGCATTCCAAGCCTTGATTGATGTGAGTTGCTGCGAGTATTTGTTCCTAGTTTGAACAATAAGTTATTATGTGGATCGACGTGAAATAATGCATATGCCGATGAATTCATTCATCTATTGTACAATAAGATAGCACAAAGCATCTTCCTGATTCTCTTTGTATTTGGACAAATATATTTGGTTATAAATCACCCTAAAATCTCTACTTTTATGCCTCTTCACTTATTGTTGGTGTTGTATATATACCTATACACATATATGCTCTGAAAATGTCTATTTAGATATGCTAAGTCTACATAGTGTAGAACATTACAACTGTCAAAATCATCAGATCAGACTTTTCATTTTTCTAAAGTCCATGCCCATCGAGCCCATATATACGAAGCCCAACTCGGCCCCTTTTGGACCGCTTAGTAACTAGTTATGCAATAAATATTTTAGCTTGTAGATAAAAATATTGAATGAAACACCTTGATTATAATGAATTAATGTTATGTTTTAAAATATTTCTACTAATGAAAATAAAATAATTTATGCCAGCTATGCTTTTTAAACTTGAATCTGATCCTCTCGAAATTTTTTGGTGATGTTTTTGGGCTTAATTTTTGAAGCCTATCTCGGATAATAAGGTTCCTTATTCCGGTCGTAAAGTGGAAGAAGAGGAAGAATGGAACTAAATCGGGATAAAATTTATTTATAAAGTGGAAGAAGAGGGAGAATGGAACTAAATCGGGATAAAATTTATTTATAAAATCTAATTCGGGCTTATTTTGCCAGATCTACTATATAGGGATGCTTTTAGACTACAGTTTTAACTGTATATGCATTACAGAAGAAAGAACATATGATTAAAAATAGAACCTTTTGAATACTGCCAAAAACAAATTAAAGACAAGCAGTAAACTTGGAATCTCTCTAATTCACTTGCTACTTTACAATCTCTATGGGAAAAAAACAAATTAATTTTCACTAGTTTCCTGTCCCAAAATTATGTATTAGGATCGGATTTAATTACGACTAATTGCGTAATTAAGTGGAAAAAAGCTAAGTAATTAGTTTATTGGAGTCATCTCCGAATATTTTTTAAATGCCTTGTACAAATGTTTGTTGGTCTCGAAACGAGTAATTAAAGATTTTGAAATGCGGAATTTTGGTGGTAAACTCGTTTTTATAAAACTCAATCAAAATCAAACTTTCAGTTAAAGATAGATAATGAAGAATAAATACTGAAAGCAAATGAAACAATACGGAGTTTGGTTTGCGTGGTTCGGAGATAAAAACTCCTACGTCCACGAGTACTCGATGTTAGTCGAGGGTTTCCAAATTAATGGAGAAATAACAATCTTATAGTGATCAACCACAGTGGGTTAGATATACAATATATTTGATCACTTCTAGCTTCGAACTTAATCTATTGCTAAGACTATTCTTCGGTTACAATAATATTGCTAAGAACACTTGGAAGATAAAAACTGACAGGCTGAAGTGTTCTAGAGCTTGAGCTTATTGCTTTGAAATGTTTTGAGAGAGAGAGCAATAGCGTAATGAAAGATTGGGTAACCGGTATGTTGTTGAAGCCTTTGAAGTGTGAGAAGTATTTATAGTTCTCTCATAAAATATGACCGTTGAGAGAGAAGCTTTAATTTGAATTCTTCCCGTTGGAGTGCTTTGTCGTTTCTGGTGACATTCAGTGGAGACTTCAGATTAGGAGCTTCAGTGAGCTTCAAATATAGAAGCTTCAGTGGGGGCATGCTTCAGTGGGAGCTTTCAGTAGCCAAGGCCCTTCAGTGAGAACATGCAAAGTGGTCTTTAGTGGCCAAATTCCTTTCAGTGGCCAACTTCCTTTTTATGGTTCCTTCAGTGGCCAATCATGGAGAAGTCTTCAGTGTCCTTAATGTCAAGCTTAGAGCTTCAGTTGGGGAGGCCACCTTCAGTAGCCTTAAGAAGGCTTTCAGTGGCCTGCACTACACAATCAATGTTTTGGAACCTAATCAAAACATTATAAAATATCCCAATAATGTTTATTTACAATTTCTTTAATTATATGTTCTACAACTTTTTATAATTTTTTACATAAACTATATTGTTAGTATATGAAATTACACATTGAAACCATCATCTGATTAATTTTTTCTGACATTTTCCTTAGCACACAGTTAGCAGCTTGCATTCAACGGTTTGATGAATAGTATACTATTTTTAGAATAAATAAAATTTTGTTAAAGAGATTCTAGATTCCCATATCTTTATTCTCATTATAAATTTGTCATAGGAAAAATATGGTGGGAGAGATTCTATTAGATTCCCATATCTTTTTTACATGTGTAATTGATTATTCATATGTTGGTGCCGCAAGAGTAGCTAAAAAATATATTTATAAATACTAATTTATGGCTATAAAATTATTATCTGGTAAAAGATAAAACAATGCTATTTATTCATCATGCATGTAATTTATTATCCAAATATAATGAATGGCGGAAATAAATAAACTGACTATAAAGGCCAATGCCATGCTTTTCCTCTGCCTTTTGTATTATATGCTTGCTTTTTAAAATTTTATTATAGGCCAACTTGCAGTAATAAAGGGTTTAATAATTCTCAAAAAGATGTTTAATTGTTTAAAATGCTAAAAAAATCATGTCTGAAATTGGGGCTAACAATTTTAACAAAAGTCAAGCCGAAGGGGCATCTACCCTTTTTGTTTATTTATAATAATTCTTTTTGTATTATATTATATTTTAGAATAATATTCACTTTTTTTAAATTAAGAATCTACTGTGCTTCCTATCTTATATACTCAAAATTATTAATACTTACACTTGAAAAATAATATGCAATTTATTAATGAATAATTTGTACGTAGACAAATCCAATAGTAAAACTCTTTTAACCAGAGTTTAGATAAGCTTAAGAAAAAAAGGGAAAAGAAAATGTATTTGAGTAATGGTGAATAAAAAACTGAAAGCAGAACCCATTATACTTTTCTATAGATCCTCTTATATAGTTAGATTCATGTGGAAAAAATTATGCACTTAAGTGTTAAATGATAAAGAATATAAACCCTCGATTCATCTAGGATTAATGATTGAAATAATTAAATTATTTTTTTATTATTATAGAAATGGGATTTTTTTTAATATTAGTTAACTTATAAACAAAATTATAATTATTGATTTATTAAAATAAATTGTTGAATTTTTTTCGTTTATTATATAAGATTATTTTTATTATATGATCGAAAAATATACATGTATATATGGATATTAATATTATAGTATCAACAATCGGATATTCAAATTTTCTTAATGAATAACTTTGTTTGGTTGCTACTGCAGAAATCAAGCTCACGAGATTCATGTTTGCATTAGCTACAAATTTTGGCTGTGATGTCAATGCACGTTTTTTAATTAATTGTATTTGATTTTTTGTTTGAAAAACTATGTATTTTCTTCCCCAGCACACAGTTAGCAGCTTGCAATCGAAAAAATTCCACATTTAAAAATAAGAAAAAATTATAAATTAACGTATTTAATATTTATTAATTATAATAAAAAATAAATTTATTAGTTTAAAAAATTACAATTTTTAATGCAAAAGGCAAGAGAAGTTGAAGAACCAAACCTTAAACCTTAGCTTTGTCAAACCTTAGCTTTGTCGAGAGTGGTAATTTCCTCGTTCCTATAAAATGAAAAACAAATGGATAAAAAGTGGGCAAATGTTGCCAAAGTCAAAATCTTGAAAAAGAAAAAAAAAAAAGAAAAAAAGAAGGAAAAATCCGCTTTTGTGAAGCCCATTGTAATTGTTTTAGGAGGCCCCTGGTTTTGATTTCATTCTTCTGAGACTAACGGTATATATACACCCACCCCACCTCCACAACCCCCATAGTTATACCCCACCTCCTCTAAAAACTCGATCTTCACCATCCATACATACATATATACATGTATACATACACTAGAAGAGATGAGTAGCTAAGCTAATTGCACATTCCTATCAATCTTTTCAAACAAGACAGCTGAATGCACAGTTTATAGCATCCAACTAGGAAGTATCATATCATAACTCCAACTATAGACGCACAAAAACTCGACCTTGTTTTTCCGGCCCCCCCTTTTTTTCTTGATTTCACCTGCCCAGATTTCTTGTTTGATCTTTGGTGGGGCCCGGGTCAGAATTTTGGGTTTTCTTGAAATATCAAGAGGTTTTTTTTTGTTCTGGTTTTGGGCCACTTTCAAGATTGAATCTTTTCGTACTGCATGAAAATGAGGATTGAGCCAAACGGGAGCGGAGGAAGAGGGAAAATGAGTAGTGAATCGAAGAAGGGGAAGCGAAGGCAGAAGAAGGTTTCTGCAGTTCAAAAGCTCTACGATACTTGCAAGGAGGTTTTTGCTGATTGTGGGCCCGGCATTGTTCCTTCGCCTCAAAATGTTGAAAGACTTGCAGCTGTTTTGGGTACTTAATCGAAACCTCTTTCCACTTGGATCGCTTTCTGAAGAAATTGTTAATATTGGTTGTGTATAGTTTCTGGTTAGTGTGGAAGAGTTTAGTATGGTTTGTAGTGATTTTTGAAATGGGTGGCAAGAATTACTATCCTTTTCCAGCTGTAGAGTGTTTAATTTGGCTTGCCAAGCTATGAATGCAGCAGCATTAAAATCAAGTTGTACTTTTGTGGTTGCATTGCACTTTTCACCCTATATTGATGTGCTGTTTATAGGGGTGGTGATGTCTGAATTTTGTGATAATGATTAATGACTGGGAATGGTTTCAAATTTATTGCATAAACATTTTAGCTTGTTCACTTAGGTTCATGTCTGAAAAAAAAAACACTGTAGTTGGTGTATACAAATTTCTTGAAAGTTAAGTCCAAAATATACTTGAAAACCTATTCATTTAGTTGATGCTTATATGATATTTCTTCCTTTTATTATCCACTTGCAGTTAAGTGATCTTACTTTGGTGGATTAGAACTGTGTTCTTAACTTCTTCAAAGCTGATCATTCATTATCTATGTCAATTTTTGTGCCTATAAAGAATTACAAGAAAATGCAACTCTTTTGTGCCAAAATGGTGACTAGGATTCTTTGTTTTGAAGCTTTGTACTAATGTATTTAACTTTTGTGATGATTCCTGCAGATGTAATGACTCAAGCAGATGTAGGCCTAAGGCCGAATATGCCGTTTTTCGACAGCAAGTGCGCGCCCGTCATAACCTATCTTCGTGTCCACGAATGCGACAAATTCTCAGTGCGTGATCACTCCGTTCATTGACATCCAAACTTGAGTGTTTTTGCCTGTTCTCATTAGTAATTTCCATTGTTTCGGCTATTGCAGATTGGGATCTTTTGCTTGCCCCCAACGGCTGTCATCCCGCTTCACAACCATCCCGGGATGACAGTTTTCAGCAAGATTCTCTTTGGCACGATGCATATACGATCTCTTGACTGGACGAATGAGGTGGACGCCACAACAACGTCAACGAGCGTTCTTGATCCCAAAAGTACTCCATCTCTTGAAACTAACGGCTCCTTACGTCTCACCTTAGTTGGTTCTACTTGTGCATTGCATTTCTTGTTATGGGTAAATAGGGTTCTTTCTAACTAGCAAGAATGCTTATTGTGTATTGTTATGAGGCATTGATATAATGCATATTCGTGATAATGCATTTTCATACATTTTATGCTGCATGCATTTTTATGATGCATCGTGAATCTGAACCGTAGATCATACAAAGATCAACGATTCAAATTACTTCTATTTTTCAACATGAACAGTTCTTTTTACATGATCTACGTCCTATATAAAACGTCATGTTTCGTACTAACTAATTAGATGGAATTCCTACATGTGCTAAATAGTAACCTTTTCATGCTTGATGGTATCAAGATTGCTTCTTTATCGATCTTTTGCTAGTTTAAGTTGCTCTTTTTAGATATATAATCACAAGTAGCATAGTGCTTCTCGATGTAGGCCAACCCGAAGGACGACGGTTAGCTAAGGTGAAGGTGAATTCGGAGTTCACCCCCTCTTGTGGGACCTCAATCCTCTACCCGAATGAGGGTGGGAACATGCACCGGTTCACAGCAAAGACCGCGTGTGCTGTCCTCGACGTGCTTGGCCCTCCGTACTGCGACCCCGAAGGCCGACACTGTCAGTACTACCAAGAGCTGCCATACCACCAAATCTCAGGTACACCTCCCATTGGCCAATGTACAAATCCCTATGCAGTCAGAGCCTTGTTTGCTTCTGTTAGTTGTGAGGATAGATAAGATACTATCAGCACATCGAGAAGGTTCTAGAAAGACAACCCTTTTTAGTTTTGACATAGAAAGAACCAAGGAAAAGTTCAAATTCACCAAAATGAATCATATGCTCATTTTCTTTGGCTCTCTCTACTTTGTGTTGTTAGAAAAAGTCGTCGACGGCGACGAGAAGGCGTCGACATTGCCGGACGAAGAGGAGGAGGTTGAGGGTTATGCATGGCTGAAGGAGATGGAAAAACCAGAGGATCATGTGATTGTGGGATATATGTATAATGGTCCAAAGATAGTAAAGAAGTGATTTCAATAAGGAAAAGCAAAGTCTTGTTTTAGGACTTTTTTCTTCTTCACCTTTCTTTGTCCATTTTTTTGTCCTCTTTCTCTCTTGAAAAGGGGGTTTTTGAGGGTTTTATTATGTCCCCTTTTCTTTGGAAGTCTGTAAATATTAGCTGAGAACTAAAGAAGGTTGAAACAAGAGTTTTTGAGATGCACATGAGAGAGTAATCTCTATGTGCATCAAGAAAATATTGCCTTGATATTGAGGTGTAATGTTATTTGGAGATCCACTTTTTTGTTTTCATTGCATAATTCTTTGCACAATAATCTTTATATTCCTTTTTTGGGTGTATGATTAAGTATTTTATTTTTGTTTCAAGATCCTAAAAGGGTAAGACGAAAAAAAGAATACATACTCTCTTTGCCACCAGTTTTTTATTTGAACTTTGTCATTAAAAGTGATTATTTTCTTTATTTTTTTAATTTTTATGTCGGATCTCTTATGGTATAAAATACTAAATATGATATTCATTAATATAATTACTATTGATGGACCTTTATTTTTTTTATTTCATTAGGTATGTATGGGTCTTTATTTTCATAAAGATACACAAATCACAAAAGATTAAGGAAATATCAATATGGGATTGGTTTTCTTCCAATAACCCATAAAAACAAACACTAAAAAAGATTGTGAAAAAAAAAAGATATTAAAATTTAAAACCATCTTGCTTGGGGTATGAAAAAGTTTGAACAGATTGTTCTTAATCATGAGTTTATAGGACTTACATAACTATAATTATTGAGTTTTCTTTTGGAAAGAATAATTATTATTGAGTTAATTCCAACAACTTCTCCTTATCCTAATATATGCTTTGTTTCAAATAGGTAATAAAAAAAAAGAGCTGTCTTTGTCTATTACTGCTAGCATGTCTATTATTTACACTAATAGAATAATCTTATCCATTAATTTTACTTAAATCCCTCAAAAATAATATTGGTTTAAATTTCATTATTAGATAACCTAACATCCCACATGCAATTTAATAAAATAATTTACGATAATATTGTTACACCAATAAATAATTAAGTCATCACTACTATATATATTTATTAATAATTACATAAAATTTAAATATCACGTCACAAATGACCCCATCCTAATATTTTTAGTATTGTTTACCATTGGATTGTAACGTCTAATTTATAATAATTCAATTTTAAATATTATATCAATTTTAACTAAATTATATTTTATCCATCGCATTACTCACAATCCAAAAAATTAATAAAATATTTATAATTTTAATCAATACTGAACAAATAGTGTATTTGTAACATAAAATATTGGGTGATGCCAATTAGTGGCCTAAAAAAGAATAATTAATTGTATGAATGCGTTGTCACTAGCTACTTTGAATCTTGACGTTTTTAAATCTTTGATAAATACATCAAATCCTCTAATTATTTGGCCTTCTTTGTACATAATTTAACATATACACCTTTTTTCTTGATGTTGAATTATTCTTGACTTCTTATTCACTAAATCCTACACTTATAGCCTTTTTCTAATTTTCTTTACCCCATATATTCGATATATATTTCTTCCTTCTCTATTTTCAACTATATCTTCATGCTTATTTCTTGTTAAATTCAATATAGTTCAATTCTAAACTTATGAACTTGACGATTTTTTTCTTATTATCATATATTTGATTTGATTGGGTCAATCGACAATCAAAGTATAGTTTAAAATACGAATGAAATAATTAATCGAATCAAACTTAATCGAATAATCAAATTACCATTTATGTATAAATAAATTTTTTGAGATAATTATTAATTAGTATAGTTCAACCAACAATTGCAATAGTGGTCATACATACATATATATATATATATATATATAATATTGGTGTAGTACTTATATATATTCAGACAATTTATGGCATACAACTTATTATAAAAACAAATTAAAGCTTAGTACCGTCGACAATTTACAGTGTAAGATCTCTTAAATAACTATATTTTCTTCATACTTAATAAAAAGAATTAATTATAAAATATAATTGTTAAGGTCAAATGTGTATATATTAAACTGAACCTCTATATCTGAAAAGATCTTTAAATTAAACTGAACTTCTATATCTGACAAAAATTCAAAAAATTAAACTCACTACAAAATTAATGATTAGGATTTAGAGATAGATTTACATTAATTTTGGATTTAAACCCAAAATTAAATTATTATTATTTTTTTTAAAAAGGAAATTTATTGGTACCATGTATTTCAAATATTTTTTCAAAAGTAGTAGTATTTTTTTTTTTTACTAATATTAACATATAGCTGAAAAAAATTTAAAATTGAACAAATATATATAACTACCAATAATAAAGTTAACCGCCAACGTATATAATAATATAAATTACTATATACAGTAATTATTATTGTATTTGAGCTGCTTACCTTCAAAGAGTATAGAGAGAGTAGAAATGGAGGGGTCCATTTTCACTGCTATGAAACCAGCTCACTAGGTATGGAGCTTCTGCATTTATCTGAATCTCCATGTTTTTTTACTTCCTTCTCAATCAAGCTCTTCTCTCCTAATTTATCATATTTGATTTATTATTTATTCATTTTTCGGTAATGATTTTTTTTTTCTTCTTCTTTATATTGTTGAATTAGGGTCTCTCGTTCTTTAAGATTTGTGGGTTTTTTGAAAAAAATTGTGGGTCGGAAATCTTGACTTGAAAAGAATTATCTTGTGTTGAGGTGGAGGGAAGGCTAGATCTGAGGCACATTGCGTTAGTTCGTGTAATTTCTGTGCTGCCATTTTGTGTATTTATGTATCTTGTTGTCGGCGCCGCTATTTTGTGTGGGTTTTGGTGCAGATCTTGCTGCATTTTTCGGATTTTTGTTCCTTGTTTCTTAGCTCTTTGCTTGGAAGGGTCTCTCTCTCCCTCTGTGGTATTGTGGAGATGGAATTTGTTGTTTCTGTTAATTTATCTTCTTGTCTTCAATTTGTGGGGATTTTTAGTAGCGGAACCAGTTTGAATTATGTGTTTGAAGATGCATTTTCTTTGGTGGTTGGGGACCAATAAATATGTTTATTTGGTTTATGTGCTGTTTTGTAGCTGCTTGTGTTATTTGGGCTTTTCATCTCTGCATGGGGTTAGCATATATTCTTTCAGTTTGGAGTTTTGATTAGTCCTTTTCATATGAAAATGTAGTGTTTAGTTGTTAAGTTCCGCCTTCTCATATTTGCTTTATGGATTCATCTCTTTATGAGCAGGTGCTTTTCTTTTGGAGAAGTAGAGGAGTTGATTTAAGTTTAGCATTATATATCTAGCAGTGAACTGCAATGGGGAAGTCTCCGGGAAGGTGGCTCAAGACCGTGCTCTTTGGGAAGAAGCATTCTAAATCCAATTATTCCAAAGTAAGAAAACTGTTGCTTAAGCTGTTAAGATCTGATTTATCTTTCAGTATCTCATTGATATGGTTTGCGATTGGGGATCAATTTGTGCTCACTACGGTTTCTATTTCTTTGTGAAGAATGTGACGCCTGATAAAAAAACCTCAGTGAAGACACCAACCGAGGATCCGGCTAGAGATTCCTCTTTCATACCAGATCAATTGACCGAGAGAGCGGTTGAGAACTTAGAGCTTGAGAAAGGAACATCTGGATCCCAGTGCGATGCTGTTGGTGTGGCTTATATGGATCAAGGCATTGATTCACCGAAGAATGATGAGTTGACTCCTGTCAGTGATGAGGAGATGAGGATGCAAGAACAGGCTGCAACGAAAACACAAGCAGTCTTTAGAGGATACTTGGTAAAATTGACTATCATTGCGTATATAAGATGACAGCTGTATCTTGTTGGTTTGAACATTATAGAAGTTATTATTGTTGATGTTCTAATCTAATAGACTTGAATGTCGTCGCACTACCATGATTGCTGAGGAACTTTTGGTTTCAACCGCCTCAGTAAAGTAATGTTGTCAGGTTGCTTTCATCATATTTTATTCTAGGATAACCTTGTCAAGCATGCTACTTAGTTTTACAGTTGATAATAACTTGCTTGATTGCTTTTATGCTAATACCATCACAGTTGTGGTAGAATTTATTGAATCTCCGTAATATTATAATGTTCTCTGGAAATGTATATATACTTTTGCCTCCTGTGCTTTAGACCTTTTTTTCACTGAGAAGCTGTTCATATTCCTCAGCTAGTTATTATACTTGGCCCATTACAATTCTTCGGATGATGTGATTGTATTTTAACCACAGGCTCGCCGTGCTTTTCGGGCTCTCAAGGGTATCATAAGGCTACAAGCTCTTATTCGTGGACATCTGGTTAGGAGGCAGGCTGTTGCTACTTTACGTTGCATGCAGGCAATTGTCAAGCTCCAAGCACTGGCTCGTGGAAGAAGGGTAAGGCTCTCGGATGCTATACCTGAAGCGATGAAGGGTAAGGCTCTTGGATTCAATGGGGTAGAGCTTCAGGTAACTATGATTTGTGCAACCTAGTTGATCCACTAGTATTGTATCTCAGTGTCATTCAGTTCATTGTTAGTTGAGGCCGGCTTAGTTATCATGATTTAACTGTAGATACATCTATTGATTATCAAATATATGATTATTCTATTGCCTTGTCTTTCCGCAATCCACACGGCTATTCTGCTGTCTTTGCTCGTACACTACTATTAAATGGAACCTATTTATTTGTCTTAAGTTCTTAACCACTCTTCTCTTAACTTTGGCTTCATCTTTTGCTTGAAGTTTACTTTGTAGTTCGTCTTATTGTTGTAATTGGTAATCAAGTACCACATCATAAAACACACTTTGTTATCAATGCTTTCAAGGAATTGCATCTAATTGTGTTTTTTAATAGGCGGTTATTGGAGCACGCTCGTGTTCATTCCTTGCATCAGAAAAACTAGCAACTCACCCATTTATACAGAAGGTTGTCCCACATTCTTCTGCCTTTTACATTTTACCTCATTAGACCAGAAACTGTTAACTTATTTGTTCCTGTGAAATGCTTGTTCAGCTTCTTGTGATATTACCGATTGCTATACCCCTGAGTCTTCAATATGATCCTGCCGAACCCAATTCAGCTTGGAACTGGCTCGAGCGTTGGTCATTATCCCACTTTTGGGAACCACCTGTGAGGAGCAAAAAGACTATGAAATCAAAGCCTCAGAAGAAGCTCGAGGCTGAGCATGTAAAATCAAAAAGGACTATACGAAAGCCTTCAACTACAGCGCATGGGGAAAATGGTGTAGCTTCTTCAGAAACAGAGAAGCCCAAACGTGTCCCTAGGAAAGTTACAAGTCAAACAGAGATGGTACAGGAGCAAAGCCAAAGTGAACTCGAGAGGGTCAAACGCAATTTGAGAAAGGTTTCAGCTGCAGCGGCAGCTCCTGAGAAATCTGATTCAGAAACCGAGAAACCGCAGCCCCTTCAGAGTGTGGAAATAGTAGCAAGTCCTGCACCTCCTACTGATGCTTCTGAGCAGGAGACGGTGATTCCTTCTGAAAACCCAGGGGATTCGGATGCTGTAGCCGACCAACCAGATTCGGCTGTATTAGTTGAAACCACTGAAAAACTGGCAAAAGATGAGCAGGCAGATGTGCAGCTTGATGACAATCCCCTTGCTGAGACTCCTTCATTGGAGAATGGTGTGAAGACAGATCGTGCTCCGGCTTTGGATGACAATCTGAGCTGCAAGGAAGAACAGAGCCGCAAGGAGAATCAGAAGATTAAGAAGAGGAGGTCTCTTCCATCTAAGCCAGATTACCCCGAGAACATCTCACAGAACTCCCCAAGCTTGCCAAGTTACATGGCAGCCACCGAATCTGCTAAAGCCAAGCTTAGAGCTCAAGGCACTGCTGCTGCTAAACTGGCTGAAGAAGCCATTGATTATGGTAATGCACGTCGGCATTCTCTCCCTGCCTCCACCAATGGTAAACTCAGCTCATTATCACCTAGGATACAGAAGCCTGTGCAAGCTAATGGCAAGGGAACCAAAGTCAACAAACCATTGACAGTCTCTAGAGATGGTAAGAGTATTTCTGTTATTGCCACGACTCTTTCTAATTCCAATGTTCAAATACCAAATATTGAATGTTGTTTCTGTATCTTTAACGCGTATCCATCACATTTCAGACAAGGCGGCTCATCCCGGTTGGAGGAGATGAGCGAGTGCAACATTGTCCTCTTGTGCGACAACGTAGCTGTGCTGCGGAGTTCGATTTGGTTCTTGTGCAGGACTATGTAATCGATGAACGTGAACTCGACAAGCCCTAGTTTGTTTGATTCGATGTTGTCTTTGTTTTGTATTCAAGGGTTTACTGAAGAAGGATGTATAGATGTAGATGAAGAGTCTGTGTTGACTAATTTGGAAATTACTGGTGTGCTTCATAGTTCCATCTGTTGTTTCTCTTACTTCCCATAAATACTGTAATCTAACTGCTTCACTCTGTGTGCTTTGTTGAAATTTGAGGGGAAGAAATTCACCTCTGCTATATATATATTTGTTCATGCAATTGTATGTTTGGTAGCTTTTCTTGATATGATGCATTGATCTGTGCAGTAACTGGAAAACTATGAGTAAGTGAATTATAGTTTATGTTAGTATTATTTCAAGTAAGTAATCTTTCAAGTTTCAATCCCAGTTCGACGTCGTGGCTCAATACGCGCAGAACGCAAAGAGGTAGTTTCCGTTTCCTCGAGCGAAGGTTGGAATTCTGCGGTATCCATGGCCCACAAATGCACATCCCTTGCTCACGGCGAAGCCACCATACACTGAGGCTCCAGTCTCGTACGACCACAATATTTTACCAGACGTAGCATCTATAGCAAAAACTGGACCCGTTGCGTACGTGGAGCCTCCAAAAACCACGTCGTTCGCAACAGACACAGGATTGGTTGTGGCGTTGTAAGGATCAGCTGTTGACCACAAGATTTTACCCTTCCCGGCATCCATCCCGACCCATCCGCCTCCCGTCGTCACCTTCTTTGATGGGGTGAGCGTGAAATTCTCTCGATTGCTGTTGGCGATGTTCGTGTACACCCTCCTCGTATCCGTAGCTGCACCCCATATGCCTCCTCCAAGAATTCCTCCCGGTCCGGCTTCCTATAATAGCATATTTTAATGTGTTAAATATTAGGATGTTCGAGTTCAATCAATGGCATGTTATGCATAGAACTAAATAACTAATCTTACCGTAGACCAAACTAACTTCCCATTGTCTCTTTCAAGTGCCCATGCATATCCACTTTTTTGGACAGCAACAATGATATCTTTTTTATAACCATTGGTGTTTATGGTTAACATCATAGGTGATTCCCCGAAATCGGCATCCGGGTTCGGGCCCGGAGGGCAGTTCGGGGTGGAGAGATCGTTGCATGCGAAGAACCACACGTCGTACCCTCCGAGCTGTTTGTACCATTGGATGTGGCCGGAGTTCAAATCAAGGGCTAGGAAGGAGTCATAGTGGATCTCCGGGTCAATGCATTGATCCGGATGGGTCGGAACCGTTTGATTATTTTGATTTTCTTGACATTCTTCGACACTCGGAGGCACGGAGTAGAGATTCCCCGTTGCGATGTAGACGTGGTTTCTCCGTTCATCGATCGACGGGCTGCTACCCCATAGTGCTGCTCCGGAATAGGCACCTTTCGTTCCATGATTGTCCGGAAGCATAGGAGTTCGCCATAGAATCACCCCTGTTCTTGCGTCTAGCTTAACAAAGCTCCCTTGGAAAGTGCAACAATCTTCAATGGAGTAACCTTCTTCTAGTGATGATACCCCTATGTAGTAACCTCTGTGCAGCAATTTTAAGATCTATTTCATTAAGGGCATATTGGTCTATTTGCTATCAGGTGGCTATTTTTGTATATTAACCCTTACTACCAAGTAAAATGCCGGATTACCTTTTATAGTAAGTACCGGACATGGTCACGACGGAGGCCGGGTGTTTGTTGAGCTTCGTCATCCAGAGGAGCTCCCCGGTGGCGCGCTTAAGTGCGATAACGCAAGCAGGGCCGTATATGCCTAATATTAATCTATCGTCGGCTATGGTAGGAGTAACCCTAGAGATCGGTGCGGCGGAGTTACCCGTCAAGATGGTTGAGTTAAGACCGGTGAGTTGTTTCAAACTCCTTTTCCAAACTAGGGAGCCATCAACTTGTCTCACTGCATAGATATACCCATTCCAACTAGGGAAATAGACAATGCCATCACTTATTGCCGGTGTCGCGGTTATGTCGTCTCCCACGTTGTACTTCCACTTGAGACGGAGGCGTGGCGCCGTTCTAGGGCTGATCTTCTTCTCCCCTTCCGCGTATCTCCGGTTGTAGATGTCGCCACCGTGGTTCACCCAACTTCCTATCTGCAATCAACAAGTTTTATATTCGAAATTTTCGATTTGATGATTGAGACTTTTGCATAATTATAATTACAATTTTATAGTAACAAGAAAACAAATCTTTAAGAGAGGAAGTCTTACTTGTGAAAGTGATAAAACACATTGCAACAAACAAAATATTGAAAATAACAAAGTATAAGCCATTGAGAATATTTGATGCAGAAAGAGGATCATAAGCTTGAATATATATACACACAAATATTTTGATTCTGCCTAATTAATTATTTATGACAATGACTACATTTAAGCAACTCTAATACAAACTTGACTTTAGACAACATTTGAATTATTTAATATTTGATCAAATCAAGAATGTGTGTATGACAAAAAAAAGAAAATAGGAAATAGGTACACCTTGCAATTAGCTTAATTACCCAATTTGATAAAATGTAGGGTTTTCTTATTCTTTTTTCTTGAGAAAATTTAATGCAGTTGACTTTAATTATGCATGTGCTAGTTTATTTAAATAGTTTTTCTTAAAAAATTCACATACGAAATTGATTTTATTTACAAAGTCAAGCATATTTCAATTTAGTCAGGATAGCAATAATTTTATTATTTTAAATATATTGCTAATAAATTAATCTGAGTCAACATTAGAATAGTAATGAAGACATTTGTAAGTCTGAGCAATAATTGAAATTGTGTGGCTAAAAAATTATCATCATAATTTTCTTAATAAGATTTTGGTACAAATTAAAATTTTATAGCATATAAAGATAAATGGTTCATAATTCATGTTGGACTTTAGAAAATTGTTTAATTTAGTATATATGCACGAGAATATTTAAAATAAATAAAATATATTTTAATGTCCCATTTTTTTTGTCCACACTTCATGTTTTACAAATAAATTCTAGTATATTATTTTTTAATTTTCAATTTAATTATATATTTAAATTTAATTCTATGTTTAAATACAGATTAATTCATCCAATTCAAATAAGGAATATAATTATTTTTAACATTTAATAACACGTTTAAATCATTTTTAGAGTTGATAAATTCAAAAATAATATATACTATAGTTTTTTATATAAATATTAATTATTATGATACAATATTATATGATAACAATTTTTTTATTTTAATAAATATTAATTAAAATAATACATTTATTTGAATAACACTTTGTATAAGCTAGATTATGATAAAAGGGAATCTCCATTAAATGACCATTGCTCGGTTTTATTTAATTCTTACAACATGTTGAATTATTGCTTATTTATAGCAATCAAGCCATAAATGTAACATTAAATAAAAAGAAAAGACTTAGGTCTAAACTTTATTTTCTTTTTTCTCAACAAAACGATGTCAAGTAATGCAGAAGGCGAAGAGAAAGGATCCTGCAGTTTGGGTAGGAAATCGACGATATCCATGGCCTACAAACGCACAACCTCGGCTCACGGAGAAGCCACCGTAAACCGAGGCACCGGTCTCATACGACCACAATATTTCACCAGATGTAGCATCTAAGGCATAGACAGGGCCTGTCCCGTACGAGGAGCCCCCAAACATCACCCCATTTGCAATAGAAACGGGGCCATTCGTGGAATTGTCAGGGACGGCCGTCGACCACAAGATTTTTCCCGTCGTGGCATTCATCGCGACCCATCCGCCTCCCGTTGTCACATTCTTCGACGGTGCTAGGGTGAAATTCAATTGATTGGAGTTGGCGATGTTCGTGTACACCCTTTTCGTGTCCGTGGCTGCTCCCCATATGCCTCCTCCCCCGACTCCCCCGGGACCCGCTTCCTACATCAACATTTTTCGAATTCGTGAAATTCTTGTGAGGATCCTCTGTTGCAGTATTGTGTGACATTTATTTATTTATTTTGTCTATGAGTAACATTCAAGTGTAAAAAAGAAAATAGTTATAAGAATTTTTAGCAAGTGAGGTGATTATCTATCGTGCAACATTTCTTAGGTGCATTTAATAAGATCGTGACAAGTTACTATGCTAATTAATTAAGTCATATGTCACTATTTTATTAAAAAAAAATGTTAGATAATTAGGCAATTAAAAATCCGGACTGTATCTATATATCTAAAATTTGTTTTTCTTACCGTAGACCAGACTAAGCTCCCATTGCTTCTATCGAGCGCCCAAGCATATCCACTTTTTTGGACAGCAACAACGATGTCTCTTTTACAACCATTAGTGTTTATAGTTAGCATCATTGGTGCTTCCGAAAAATCGGCATCGGGGTTCGGGCCCGGAGGGCAGTTAGGGGTGGAGGGATCATTACATGCGAAGAACCACACGTCGTATCCTCCGAGTTGTCGGAACCATTTGATCTTTCCGGAGCTCAAGTCTAGGGCTAATACGGAGTCGTAGTGGATATCGGACCCGATGCATTGCTCTGGATGCATTGGGACCGTTTGATTATTTTGTTTTTCTTGACATTCCTCAACACTCTGAGGCACGGAGTAGAGATTCCCCGTTGCTATGTAGACGTGGTTTCTTTGTTTATCAATAGAGGGGCTGCTACCCCATAGTGCTGCTCCGGCATAACCTCCTCTCACTCCTTGATTATCCGGGAGCATAAAAGTTCGCCATAGAATCGTCCCCGTTCGGATGTCGAGCTTCACAAAGCTCCCTTGGAAAACGCAACAATTTTCGATACTGAAAACTTCTTCTAGGGATGATACGCCCACGTAGAGAGCCCTAATGAGACAAACTCGACATGTTAGCTAACATTTCTTACATAGAGCTGTCAAAATAAGTCTGATCTAACCACGAGTTAGCCTAATTTTAAGGTCAGGTTGTAGCATCCTTTTTCTAAACCCAACAGGCCCAACCTGACCCAAAATTTTACCTTGACCCATTGGACTAGGCCTGCTTAGCCCGATTATTTTGACAATTCTATTCTTTTTTGACTTTTCTTACAACTATATACTCATGTAAGATGTATTGATGAAATGAAAATAAACATGAGAATATTACCCATTGAAGTAAGTTCCGGACATGGTTATAAGAGAAGCGGGATGTTTGTCGAGCTGTGTTTTCCAAACGAGCTTTCCGGTCGCTCGTTTAACTGCAAAAACATAAGCCGGACCGTAGATGCCTATTATCAACTTATCACCGGCTACCGTCGGAGTTGCCCTAGACACGGGCACGGTCGAATTGCTGGTGATCAACGTCGAATTAAGCCCGGTGAGCTCTTGCAAATTTTTCTTCCAAACTAGGGATCCATCCGATGCTCTCACTGCAAAAATGTAACCATCCCAAGTTGGAAAAAAGACCACCCCATCATAAATCGCAGGCGTCGCCGATATGTCATTTCCGGCATAGAACTTCCACTTGAGACGAAGACGAGACGCCGTTGAAGGGCTGATCTTCGTCTCCCCTTCCGCGTATCTCCGGTTGTAGATGTCGCCGCCGTGGTTCACCCAATTTGCTACTTCAGGCCACTGAAATTAATCAAGAAACGTAGATGCAAAATGAGCTATAGATCATGATTTGATTGAGTGAGAGAGAGATAGAGAGACTTACTTGTGAGAGAGATAAGGCAAATCGTAGCAAACAAAATATTGAAATGAGGAGAGTATGAAAGTATGCCATATTTGATACAGAAAGAGGATCATAAGCTTCAATCTTTATAGAAAATACTTAAGGTGACCGTGAATGCTATATATTAGGCTTGTCCTAAAGCAAACCTATTTTTAAATTTTAACTAACTTTGGAATTGCATACTATTTCAATAAATAGGCTTTGATCTTAATATGACATGATAGAAAGAAATAAGCCCCATCTTCAAGATTAAGTCAACATATTAACACTTGCATTTGGATATTTTACTAAAGACTGAGATCCAAAATAATAATTAATTATCATATCAAAAGTCAGAGGTCATATCAATTTGCATTAATTTTGTAGCAAACAATTAATATTTAGCAAGATAAAATAGGAGACTTTTGAAAGTATAACAACAATTAGAATCTTGAACATTTATTAAATTAATAATGTATTAGGGGATGCTGTGACAGAATAAATTTGATCCCAACTTTTAATACCAGATTACGATAACCTATAATAGCTCATAATTACACATGCTGTACTCTATATCTTCTCATAGTTTATATTATTTCATTTTATGTTTTTTCAGTTGACTCCACCCGAAATATCAATGACAACTTGCTCTACTCAAGCTAATATATATATATGTATGTGTGTGTGTATAATCGATTTAAATTGACTGAATTTTTTGATTTGATAGTAGTAATTGAGAATGAGAAGTGTAACAGAAACCACCAAGCTTGACCAAATTACAGCCACAAGAAAGTATACGTGAATATTCAATAATTTATCTAGAATAGGAATTACTATAATCAGTAGCAATTATGCATAACAAATTCAATATCACTCGCAACTTTATTGGATTTAAGAATGATAATTTTGTACGATTTGATCCAAACTCGACGTTCAGGGTCAGCCAAAGGGACCCGGTAACGATATGTGTTGGATTTGGACCTAAATATTAAACCTGATAGATGTAGGGATGTCAATTTAGCCCAGTTCGATCGAAGCCCGACCTGGGGCTTGGACCAAAATCATAAGCCTGATAAACGGGCTTGGGCCAATTTTTAGGCCCGACATACTCAGGCCCGCATAAAGCCTGCCCGACATTATTATATTTAATATATAAATTATAAATATAAAATAGTATATATATATATATATATAGAAAAATAATTTAAAAAATTACAGGCCCGATTCATATGGATTTGGGGTCGGCCTAATTCCCAGGCCCGACTAGACCATGAGCCGAACTCGAACCTGTAAATATAATCACGGATTTGGACTTGGGGAAGCCCGACCCATTGCCATCGCTGTATAGATGGAGTTAATTTTTCAGTCCGACAGACTCAAGAGTCAAGACACTCTCAAATTGACCCGAATATTTATATAAAAGATTTTCATATATTTGGGCCGGATCCAGTTTAGTCCGTTATGCCTCCTTATTGGGCCTAACATGACACGAAATGGGCCCAAAAGCAAACAAGAGTATGGCACGTGTGAATACTTGCTAGTGGATATATGAAGTAAAGTTGTTAATTTTTTTACTTTCTAGAAGAAAGGACTATTTTTCATATTTTTGGGGTAACACAAAAATGAGAATATTCGATTTTTACCATAAATATTAGTAGCCGTGGAAATAGGTGCATTGCCCAATTGCCCATGTGCCCTACTCATAATACATCCAAAAATTACTCTTTCTTTTTTCTATTTATTTTATTTATATTTTCCCCATGTTGAAGCTCCAATGGTTTCATCACCATTTCCAATTTATGTTTAATGAAAAATAATCCTAAACTATTCAATTTCGATTAATCACAAAACAATTTAATCTTGAGTAACCAATGAGAATTGCAATACTTTCTTGCAAGTGTGCAGCTTTTATTGCAGCCGTCATGTAATAAAAAATAAATAATCTTAAACAATACTTAGATTAGAATGGCTAAACACATGACTCCATTAAGTTAAAAATATACCTTCCTATTTCATTTCTTGAAAAGTACATGAAAATAAAAATGAAATTGAAGAACTAGTTGACTGTCTTCATCCCAACTCTTCTTAGTCGTTTTTAACAAAACAAACCCAGTTTTGTCGGAATATATATATTTTAATCAGTGAGCAAGCATACTTATACATACATATATGTATATATACATCTATATATATGAGTTCATAGAGGAAGAAAGGAGACCTAATAACGAGCTGCATTTCACTTGGAAATGTCGAAGGTTTGTGCCTTACTCTGTTTCTTGTTTTTAGCTTTTGGGGTTACTGCAAATGCTTCGAAGCTGGGATTATATGAGATCAAGAACAAGAAGGGTGACTTCTCCCTAAAAGTGACCAATTTTGGTGCAAGAATCGCATCTCTTATTCTTCCCGACAAATATGGTGGGTTTTTCCTATGACTAGTTTCTTGTCTGAAAATACTTCTTTTCTTGGATTTTTCGCCCTAAAGATGCAATCTTTATCTTGTTCTTTCGCAGGAAAATTAGGTGATATTTCTCTTGGTTATGACACTGCCGAAGAATTCAAGGTATTTTTGTACTTCACTTGCACTTCTCTTCATCAAAAGGAATGAAATTTGCTTCTTTCTTTGGTGTTATTTCGTTGCATTAATTAGTGGAGGCATAGTTTCTGTAAATCTTGAATCTCATAGAGAAAGGGGAGCTGGTTTTGTGCTTTATGCTTCTTCTTTGTCATTATCATTATCATTGATTCATTATTATTAGATTATTGTTTTGGATTTGGTTGTTGTCATGTTTGGTCTTTAATCCCAAGTGATCAAAGTTTTCACCGGCATTTGTCTTATTAATTGACTAGTTTTGATGTTAGAAAACGACATCTGAACTAATAATGTAAAGGATGAGGACTGATTAAATCAAATGGAGGGATAAGGTTCATAAAGTTGCTATTCATATGCATAGTGTCTAGTTTTAAATATAAATGGATTGTTTATATCCATTTCTATAATGATTGATGATAGGTTAAAGCTTAAAATAGTAATGCTCTTTTCTTAATTAACTACTGTTTACTTTACTAGTAAGACCTTAAAGAACATATATTTTCCATCTGTTTTTTGGTGTGTTTCTGAGCAAATGCCGTATGCCATTTGCTGCAGAACGATACGGGTCACTTTGGAGCCATCGTTGGAAGAGTAGCTAACCGCATTGCTGGCGCGAAGTTCACTCTAAACGGGACTGTCTACAAACTTGAAGCCAATGAGGGGAAGAACATGCTCCATGGTAATCTACATTTCATCCTCTCCTCATGATTTGTCATAGTAAGAAAAAGGGTGAATTGTTGAATTTAGCCTCAACGTTTCTCCCGTCGTTTGTGTTTAGGCGGGTCAAAAGGATTCAGCCAAGTGGTGTGGAAGGTGAAGAAGATCAAGAAATCCGGGCCATCTCCTTACATTACACTCACTTATCACAGTGTTGATGGAGAAGAAGGTATCTCTCATTCATTATCTACTCTTTCCCATTAATCAAGAACTTTTGGTGTTTTATTACTTTAAAGATCAAACCATTTGATCTTTCATTAATGAACTTCATCATTATAAAGAATCAAAGATCAAGAACTTCAGCCTTATTTCAAGAGAATCATGAGTCATTTGGTCTTATTTAGTTCAATCATGGCTTGCTTTGAACCTTACAAAAGTTTGTTATGGTGTTTTGGAAAGGCTTTCCTGGCGACGTTCTTGCGTCGGTAACGTATGCGCTAGTCGAACCGTACACCTTGGTCGTGAAAATGAAGGCGAAGGCTCTAAACAAGGCAACCCCCATAAACCTAGCCCAACACGGCTACTGGAACCTAGGTAACCACAACAGCGGGAGCATACTATCCGACGAGCTACAGATATTCGCATCCCGCATCACTCCAGTAGACGAGCACCTCATCCCGACCGGCAAGTACGCCTCCGTGAAGAAGACTCCCTACGATTTCCTCAAACCCCGCGTGATAAAAGGCCCCATCAAGGACCTCCCAAACGGCTCTAGGGGGTTCGACATCAACTATGTGGTCGATGATCACGCCAAGGGGACGAAGATGAAGCCGGTGGCCGTGGTCTACAGCAAGAAAACGGGAAGAGTGATGACGTTATCGGCTAACGCCCCCGGCGTGCAGCTGTACACGGGCAACTACATCGACAACGTGAAGGGGAAAGGAGGATATGTGTACCAGTCACATGCTGCTCTGTGTTTGGAGACACAAGGCTTTCCTGATTCTGTGAATCATCCTAACTTTCCTTCTCAGATTGTGAATGGTGGGGAGAGTTATGATCATCATATGGTGTTTGTGTTTACTATCAAGAAATGAGAAGGTGAGAGTGAGAAGTGAGTGTAGCTTGCTTTTCGTGAAAGTTTGCAATAAAAGTGAGGGGATTGTTAAGGAGAGTTCATGTGTTGTTATAAACATTCTGATTCTATCATTCTATGTTACTATTTGGAGACTTTAATGAAATGGGAATTCGATTTTGAAGTGGCTTTTTATTTATTTATTGTTTTTTGTTTAGATAATTTTTGATCAAAATAGAATTTCAAAGCAACATCATTTCTTGTCATAATAAATCTTTAAAATAAATAAAAACGATGAAAATAACGAAATTGATAATGAAATATTAGGTCACTTTTTTAATGTTAAGAAATGACATTATTTCTCTATTTGATTTAATATGAATAAATATATTCAAACTGATTTTTCAATAAAAGATTTGAAGTATTCAATTATTTATTTTCCTTCTTACGGGACTCGTTAATGGCTGCCCTCTTTTCTTCTTCAGCTTCTCCGCTCCAATTACACATTAAAGGTTTGTTTATTTTCCTTCGTGCACTGCTCCCATTGTTTTGCTTCTGAAAATCCGACGTGGGCTACTATAAAAACTCATTCTTTCCTTAAAATTAACAATCATCGTAATAGTTGCGTGACTTTTATAGGCAAATCGGGAAGCTGCAGATTGACCCAATTTTCGCTTCACAGAAGGAAAAGAAACCCACTTTCCAAAAATCCTTTTGTTGTGAAGTCAATGTGCTTCTCAAAGTCGCAAAAGAAGCAAGTTTGGATATGGACGAAGAAGAAAGAAGTGATGACCGCCGCCGTGGAGAGGGGCTGGAACACTTTCATCTTTCACTCTGATTGCCGCGAACTCGCTTCTCACTGGACGTGTAAGCACATACCCAGCTTCTACTTACTATCTTAGTATGTGTGTGTGTGTGAGAGAGAGAGATAGAGAGAGTATTGTATTTTAGGATCAAGATTTGTGTTGCTCACATCCACAATTATACCCTTGATGCTCTTTTGTGTAGGCCTAATGTTTGTCTGAGGTTTTGTTGAATTGTTGTATAAAGAGATTCGGCTATATGCTTTTGATGTGCACTTTAACTGTTTCCGTTGATTTGAGATCAAAGTTTCAGTGTAGTGTTTAATGATTTGCTTGGTTATATCAAGATTAGAGCAGGAATGCTTAGTTAGGTTTACTAAATGAACTTTGAGATATTTATTAATCTTGCAGCTATGGCATTGTTGTATCCTCTCTTTGTCGAAGAAGGAGGGATCTTCGATGGGGAGAATGCGAAAGTCGCCACCCTTTATGAGGTTTCTTCGCCCGATCAACTAGAGAATCTCGAGCTATTGAACGATCAAGCTGATAATATCATTGTGAATCTGCTAGACTGGCAGGTTGTTAACTCTATTTCACCTTCTTGTTTTGTTTGTGTAGTCATTTATCATTTTCGCAATGCGCATTCAAAGATGGAACGTCTCGTACATTTACTCTTATATGTGTCTTCAAGGTGATTCCTGCAGAGAATATTGTTGCAGCAATTCAGGGCACCAAGAAAACAGTCTTTGCTGTATCAAAGACACCATCCGAAGCTCAGTTATTCCTTGAGGTGGTCTCCTTTATTTACATGATAGAAAGAATACAAATTGTTCACCAAATTTCTCGAGGCGCACGCATTGCTTGGTAATAAATCTACTATTCTAGGCCTTGGAGCATGGCCTGGGAGGCGTTGTTTTGAAAACGGAGGATGTTGATGCCGTCTTTGAGTTGAAGGTAGTACAACCTTTTTCCCCATGAGATTTATGCTTCTATTGTAGACTTTTCGAACTCCATTGTCTATATATCTTCAGGAGTATCTGGATAGAAGAAATAAGGAAGGCAGCTTACTCGAATTGAGAAACTCCACGGTAACTAATATTGAAATGGTCGGAATGGGCGATCGAGTCTGTGTTGATCTCTGCAGCCTAATGAGACCCGGTGAAGGCCTTCTGGTTATACTCCATTTTCCTTTCTTTATATATTTCATTTCATTGCCAATCAAATTTAGAAAGAGCTAATAATTTCTTCCCCAAAGGTTGGATGCTTTGCAAGAGGGCTTTTTCTTGTCCACTCCGAATGCTTAGAGTCAAACTACATCTCCAGCCGGCCCTTTCGGGTCAATGCAGTAAGTTTTTGCTAACACGAAACAATATTTTTCCACAAGTGAAGCACCATTTGAACCTCTCTCTCTCTCTGAGGATGTCATGTTTCATTACATTATGCTATGTTTAGTAGAAGTTTGCTCTTCCATAGGGTCCGGTGCATGCATACGTTGCTGTTCCAGGGGGAAAGACGAGCTATCTTTCAGAACTAAAAGCCGGGAAGGAGGTAATCGTCGTAGACCAAAATGGGATGCAGCGAACAGCCATTGTCGGCCGTGTGAAGATAGAGACCAGACCCTTAATCCTCGTCGAGGCAGAGGTCTATTCGAACCTCAAACACTTTCTTGCATAGCCATCCAAATATTTAGGTTCCGAAAGGTTTCTTGGTTTCCTTCAATTGAGCTTTTCTAGGCAATGCAGGTAGATGGTGAGGATAATCGAACTTCATACACCGTAATCCTACAGAACGCTGAAACAGTTGCCCTCGTCTCACGCCCCGGAGGTAAAATCCTATTGCAACTATGTTTTATTACCATTTTATGTCCGATGTCGCTTGATCATCACACTGTCTATGGCAGAGGGACACGGAAATCGAGCCATTCCCGTGAGCTCGTTGAAAGTAGGAGACGAGGTTTTGCTGAGAGTGCAGGGAGGTGCTCGGCACACTGGTATAGAAATAGAAGAATTCATTGTTGAAAAATGACTCCTTGAGTGAGTGACGGTTGAAACTCATTACTTATAACTGTATTCATCTAGTGCGACCCAATAGATCTACCGACAAACATGTTATTCAACCTTGTTTTATCAAAAATAGTTAACCTTGTTTTATCAAAAATAGTTAATCATGTTGCTAGAGAATTCATTGTAACCCAATACTTATATTGTATTGACATTCTTTACTTATTCGACGTGGGATGTTACGATCAGTCAAAAACCAAAGAAAATGAAAACAATTGGAGATAATTAGGTTGAGCCAAAATGAAATTCTTCTTCATGTTGAGAAGTGAAAACAGAGTAACTACACAAATATTTCACCTAACCTCATCTCTACAATGGTAAAAAGGCACAAGCAAGAACCAATCTTTGAAAAAAAGAGAGACTACTTTGGTAATGGCTTGAGAGCAAGTGGTGATTGTAGAGGTTGAATATCATGATGATATGGCGATCCGTAGTGCCGGTTAGGCATCGAGGGGCTCCTCGTAGGCAGCTGCTTGTTTTTCATCTGCAGTCGATTCCCGACTCTCGCGTTCATGCTCACTCCACCACGGTTGGCGCTCATCGCCTGAAAGTAGGACGAGGAGCACGCCATGTCCTTCAAAGTTGGCAGTGGCTCGAGAGCTTCGACAACTTCACTCATCGCAGGCCGGATCTTGGCGTCACGGCTGAGGCAACGGGCAGCCAGCTGCACGGTCTTCTGAGCGCCTTTGATTGAGAAGCGGCCCTCGAGACGGGGATCAACGAGCCTGTAGAAGCGTCTCTTCTCATCCAGATACGGTCTCGACCACTCCACCAGGTTGTGCTCGCCATGGGGCCGGCTCTTGTCCATGGATCTTCTCCCCGTCAGCAGCTCGAGCAAGACTACTCCAAAACTGTAGACATCGCTCTTTGCAGTGAGATGTCCTGAGGGAAGAAACGATACGTACATTATGAGAAAAGAAAACCCTTTTTGCATGTGAAACTTTGAACTGACGAGAGGGAGTCGATACCTGTCATGACGTACTCCGGGGCAGCATAACCGTACGTTCCCATCACGCGAGTAGAGACGTGTGTCTTGTCTCCCTCGGGGCCGTCTTTGGCAAGTCCGAAATCAGAAAGCTTGGCATTGTAGTCCTAAGATTAGAGATAATGAAGGAAAGTTTTAAGGACCAAGAAAGACAAGCAGATGACTGCATATTCTTGTAAGAGTTAAGACATCATATATACCACATCAAGTAGGATGTTAGAAGTCTTGAAATCTCTATATATAACTGGCCTTTCTGCTTCTTCATGAAGAAAAGCAAGACCCTTTGCTGCATTCAGTGCAATTTTCATTCTTATAGACCAAGGAAGAGGCAGTGATCCTGTCTCACAAGAAGAAAAGAAAAGCAATAAGATTTACAACAATGAAAGCCACGCGCTCGTTGTGCACGGGGAGAAAAAAATGAGCAAATGTGCGCTATGAACTTTGGAGATGGGAATAAAATGCATACTCTTAAACAAGTGGTTTTCCAAGCTGCCCCGTGCCATAAATTCGTAGACCAAGAGCCTTTGATCATCTTCTATGCAATAGCCGATCAATTTAACCAAATGTGGGTGGATGAGCTCACCGAGATAATTTATTTCAGCCTGCGGTGTTGTAGAGCCATGAGTGAATTGTAAGGAAGACTTTGAGTCGTTAAAATGCAAGAGTAAATGAAGCTAAAGGCAAGGGAGGGGTAGTTTCGTACCAGCCACTCTCGGTGGCCTTGAAGTCCGTCGTGGTTAAGAGTTTTGACAGCGACAGTAAGCCCAGTGCCGGGTTTAACTGGGGTGTTACCATTCTCGTTGACCCACCCTTTGAAAACGCAGCCAAAGCCACCCTCCCCGAGGAGACTATCGGGCCTAAAATTCCTTGTGGCCAGCTTCAGTTCGTTGTAACTGAACTTCCGAAGCTGAGAAGATATCTTCAGTTCCTCTTCTATCTTAGGAGTTGATGGAACACTTTCAGCATTGCTTGTCGTTGTCGTTGAAGATGATACTACTGGAACAACTGGCTGATCTCTACTTGTCTCGTTTGTGGATTTACTTTCCGCTGGAGCATAAACGTAGCAACGATAGATAAGTTATAATCCAAGTTGAACATGCATAGATATTAGTGGTTAAGAACACCCTATAAGCTCACAAGATAACTTCAAAGCCTAATTAGTACCAGAAGCCGTTGTACATATAAGACACTCGGCTTCACGTTATTCAAATTTGGACGTAAAACAAGACCAGGATTCAAATAAATACACGAGACAGCCAAGAACACAAATGCAAGATAGGAGATGCAACAGTTGAATCTAAAAGGCAAATGAAGCTATGCAGAGCTTGCAGCAGAGATTGTACCAAGCATGAATACAGCAAAGATCCGATTTCATATGCTCGTCTACAGGTTTCATCATTAAACCCTTTTAGCGAAGTATCAAAACAACCCGATTAACCAGATATAACTCAGCATGACAACATCTAATCTATGTGTCCTATGTAATGCATTTAAAGCATGGAACCAATTCCCTCAACAATGTCAACATACATCATAAAGTTAACATAACATTCAGATCTTGTGAGAAACCGGGCGGCGCGCATAAAGCATGCAAATGAGGAATTATGAAGCAGAGATCGCTTTCTGCAGCCAAAAACCATACCTAGAGGTATCACCAAAAGCAAGCAATCATATAACTAACACAACATTTCACATCAAACCAAATACACACTTAAGCACTTGACAATCAAATACACATGCAATTACAGAACAATCTATACATTCACATCAAGTTTTCGACAAATATTAAAGAAACCGCAGCACAGAATGAGAGAACCAATTTCACAAACACCATGAAGAAAGAAAAAGATGTTTGCAGTATGAAGTGTACCATATTGTGAGCTAGAGCCAGAGCCAGAGCCAGAGCCACTAATAGAGCTATCAACTTTGGCCCTTGCAGACAAACAGCCTCCAAAAAATCTGAACTTATTAAACCAACAACCAGTTGCCGAAGCATCATCCTCATCATCATCATTAACTAATTTCCTCACCCTGGGCTTTGAATTTGAATTCCCCACATCCATAGCTACCTTATTCAAAGCTTTAGGAACTATACCCATCTTTTCCTCCAAACCCTAGAACTAATATCCCTAAAACTGCACAATGAACCCTCACTCTACCAAAATCCCACTTTTTTCACCTTGCCCTCACCCAAAAGATTCTTTCCTTGAAAATCTTCTGTTTAGTTTTTATGGGTTCCCTAATCCAAAGATACCAAACTAACCATATAAGACAAAGGCTTAGTAAAAGAAAGACAATAAATTAACCAGAACAACGCCTTCAAACCTGCCTTAAACAGTACCTCATTAATAAATTATAAAGATTGCACCTTTAACTAATAATATTCAACAAATCAAAAGAAAAAACTCGAGCCCAGGTTACCAAATTCCAATGGCGTTCTAGAAATGCAATCTTGGGATCCTTTATGCAAGGAATTGTAAACAGACGACAAGATTTCAACATGCAAAACGATGAATTACAAATGTGCGTTCCAAAATCTCAATCTCTCCCTCTCTCTCGCTTCAGTCACAGCTCTCCATCTCATCCACACACACAACAAACACTCAAAGCAGTCTACAACGAGCCCATTTCAAGACTCAAACAGCATGATTTTTTTTTCTTCTTTCTTTAAGAAAACAAAATTTAAAAAGAAAGGGACGCTGGGACACGAGTTGTTCTCGAGGCCAAACAAAAGAACAAAGTTAACTTAGTGTGTGATTTGCGTAAAAAGATGTGAGGTAATGGAGGTGGATTACAGGGACAAGGGAGCGAACGCTAAAGCAAGCACAGCTGTGACGGAAAAAGCGTGAAGGCCGAATATGATTGGTGGAGAAGTTGAGCATGTGGGCCCTCTAGCAAGGGATCCTAATTTATTGGGCTTATAATATTTTGAAATTTAAAGAATAATTAATAAAAAAAGACTTGTCTTTTTCTTTTTCTCCTGGGATTTTTTCTCCAATTGGGCAATAATTTTGCCCTTTCTGCATATCTGACTTTTTGTATTTTGTTGTAATCTTTAAGTGGGATTTTTTATTCTCAAATATTGCATGTGTCTTTCTTTGGATTTGCTTTATTTTATCTGATAATCTTTCCTTTATTAGCTGGATTTTTAAATTTTGGAGAGTGAATTCAAATTATTACACACTACTTATGCAAGGTGATTTGTGTGTGTTGTACAAAATGAAGAAAATAAAATTAATTGTTGGTTTTAATTATTGAATCAAGAAATTCAATATAAATGAGAGGGGCCTATTTATTTTAGGAATTGTGTGACATAAATAGCTAAACTCTCAACGCATTTTCTTAATTTAAAATGGCATTTTTTTTATATGTTTCATTTTATTAATGTATAATTTTAATTTATTTTGTTCAGATAGAAAATCAGATATCATTATAGGATATAAAATCAAATATTGGTATTTAATTATTAGAAATTATAATGGGCTTTATCTGTTAATAAAACAATGGGCTTTGTAAGGAAACTTGAATAAATTGGTAACTATTTTGGGCCAGGACAGTGGCCCATTAATGATTCCTTAAAAAAATCATTTTGTACTTTTATTTTATTTGATTTTATTCATTAAAAGAAAATAGTATAATGTAATGTAATGTAATATAAATATAAGAAAACCAATTTCCTAGGTACTGACAGAAACAAGATTTTCTAAAAATGTACTCAAGCAATATATAATTGTTTATGGGATGTCTTTGTTGAGAATAATATACTATCTAAATAATGATAAAACTTGTCTAGAATAAAAAACTCATGAAAATCTAAAAACAAAGATACAAATTTAATAAAAATATAATGTGTTAGCTTATAAAGTCATGTCAATTATTTATATAAATTAATCTCATGAATCTCATGAAGGTATGGAACTCCAGAAAAATAAATAATTGATTCATTCAGTTATCAAAATTAATTGAAGGTTCAAAGTTCAAGAAATTTGTTAGAGGCAATAATACATGGTAGTGTAATTTAAAAAAGTATCAGAAATTAAATTTATTACTGTATTTATTGTCATTAATTTTTAAAGAATATTACAATCACTAATTTATAAAACTGAATAATTAAAATATTTTCTCATTTTTACGTAATAATTGTTTTTATATGATTCAAAAGAGTATATAATTTGTAGTGTTTTGGCAGTGAACTGCAATCTCATACCTCTCTTTAGAAATTATATAATGACATGCATAATTTTAATTCATAATTAGACACTACCATTTCCCAAGAACCTCTCCTCTTTCTGTTTTCTTCCATTTCTCAATTATTTTTTGGCTTCTTCCCTCTTGGAATTAATCAATTTCTTCTTCGATTCCCTATATAACTACTATATCTTTCATTTTATATTTTAATTGATTTCCCTAATTAATAAACAAAGCTAGATAGCATATGCATTGGAATTTTGTAGAAGACTTATCCTTATTCTCAAGGATCGAATATCTGCATCTTCTTATGAACCTTCTCAGAAGTCAGAAGCCCCCTTTATCTTCTTTTTTTCAATTATAAAAATGATTAAATATTATTTCCCTAATTTAAAATGTTGGGAATATTTTCATATCTGCGTGCATCATGGATCTTTCTTCTTTATATATACATGGAAAATATGGGTTAATTGGAGAAGAAGAACACTACATATAAACACTCAAATGAGATGATCAATTAAGAGTACTAATCACAAACTAAGAAAGAATTATAGAAATTAACATTGTGTGAAGTGAACTATATTATATATTGCTGCAGGTATCAATAATTTCAATAGTACCAAAAGGGAAAGAAAAGAATTAATATTGTAATATTGAAATACACATTAATTAATATAAGCATACTATACTCCCTTAAGCCCCATCCAAGAAGAAGAAGAATAAGAAACCCTTTTTCTTTTTTTAATAGATAATTTGGAGTAGATGATTTTGGTGTTTGGATTAATGGAAATTGTGATTTTCCGACCATGGCCAAAATTCTTGGGTTTCTTCAATGCCTCCAAATATGGTTCCGTAGCACTCATTGGAGACGGTCTGCGGCTGCGGGTGCACGTTGTTATGGTGGTCGTGTCGTAGAGTAGTCGGCCCCACGGGTGCCGGAAATATCGCGGCGGTGGCGGATTTGTTTCGATTGTACAATGCGGTGGTGGTTGATGATGTCTTGAGGTTGACTTCACAACTAGTCTCACTCCCATTGCTCCATGAACCCTCATTCTCCTTGTTCAAATTTATCGCCCCCGGTTCCGTTGACTCTCGTCTTTTCAACCCCATCAACTGTGTCAAATCACATCAGAAATACGAGATCGAATCACTATTTTAATTAATTTATAAATAAATAAATAAAATCAACCCGGGATTTAATTACCTAGAGCGTAACCGTAATTTATTACATTGACAAAGGCAATAGTGATTATGCCCTAATGAAATTTTTTATTATCTAATCATGTGACATCTCGTCTTGTATACAAGAAAAACAACATATTTTAATCGTTAATCATGATATGTTATAGACTTTTAACAAAATTATGAAAATGTCACATAATTAAAAAATAGATGACTATAGTTATGACAATTGCTAAACCTCATAACTAGCAAGAGTAACACCAACACTAATAAATGAATGTGACACGAGAATTGATAACTCAGTTCGATTAGAAAATATATATTCACCTGAGTGGTGAGCTTCTTATTATGCGATTTGAGGGCGTCGTTATCGGCCTTGAGGGCCTCGAACTGTCTCTTGAGGATATCGTAATCCCTCTCGAGTTGCTTGGTTTTCCAGCGGGCCCTACGGTTCTGGAACCATATGGCCACCTGGCGCGGCTGCAAGCTCAGGGCCCGAGCGAGCTGCATTTTGCGCTCGGGCTCGAGCTTGTTCCCTAACTCAAAGCTCTTCTCAAGAGCCTTCACTTGCTCCAAATTCAACCTCCTCTTCTTCTCCCCAAGCATCTGGGACCCATCGTCGGACACGTCATCGTCCGCGTGGAACTCCTCCGCCCGATCCATGCCCGAAAAGGACATGGATCTCCTCATCAGAAACTCCTGCACACCTATGCATGCACATCCTCACATCAACAATCAAGAACTATACATATATATAAATAAATACAAATAGAAGAAGCAGAGAAACAAGAAACCCTAATTTCTGTTTTCCTTTCTTTTGATTATATTTATACACACACACACACCATGGAAGTCTTGAGGAGCACAAGGAGATGAAGAAGGGAAGTGGGAATCTTCATGGTTATGAAACATTGATTCTGCTGCAGCAGGAGCGCAAGCCACCAACTACACTTCTTGTAAGAATTCAGACCAGAGGTTTACACACAGTGAGGTGTGTGGGGATGAATATTAGGAGAGATTTTGGAGAGAGAAGAGAACATGGGTGGCAATGGCAAGACTGTAGCCAGCGATAATCTCTGTTGGAACAGAGAGAGAGAGAGATGGAGAGATATGAAGGTGTTATTTATGGCTCAAAGATTCTAGCTATAGTTTACCTGTCCTAATTATTTTATTCTATTTTTATTTATTATTTGTTTTTGATATATTGTCAAATTGTTTTCCTTAGAACATCTGACATATGAATTAGTATATTCAGTATTCTTTCATTGATCCAATAATGAGAGAGATTAAGGTATATTTGGTGAAAAAAGTTTTGCTATTTTTTTTTGTTATGGATAAAACAGAAAAAATGCAGTGAATTGATGTTAATAACATGTATTTTAATCATATTATAAAACAGAAGTATGCAGAAAATAAGTTTTATCACAAGTTAATTTAAATATTTTTTTTACATAAATTTATTTTCATTTTATATCAAAGAAATAAATTCTATAATGTAAATTAAATTGATAGCAATTATAAATATAATATCACGTCATAGCTCTTAAATTAGAGAAATTATGTAAACTAAAAAAATATTTAGTAAGCACTAGCTAAAATCTTCTAAAATAGACTATGTATAATAGGTAGATTCAGATTCGAAATTAAATATAAGTGCCCATAACTATTAATTAATTAAGCATCTTTATAAATTGAATATAAATTAATCACCTGCATGAGACAATTTGCACATCATGAAATTTTAAATTTTGTAATTTATAGTTCAAAAATAAAAAATATTGTATATATTTTTCTATGTGCATTGTGTCGACTAATTGGATCTTTCCTTGTATGTATAGTGCTATATCTTTTTCTTTAATTTTCTTTAAAGTTGATAATAAATTTTTTTAATAAAGATTAGGAAATTAATTATTGATCTACTTTGTTTGAGTGGAAACGGACAGAAAGAACTTGCAAAGACATCAAATAAAGCTTTAAAAAGAATTCACTAATTTCGATTTCAAGCACCTTTCAACATCATCGTGGACTCAAATAGTTTGTATTATTTTTATTAAGAATTATTGCAGCTAGATTAATAATTAATTGGCATTGTTAAACCTTGAACGTGAAATAATTGGATGAAATAGAATTGACACCCATAGTTCACTAATAATTTATATTTTTACTTTTTTAATATTGTGGTTTGTTTGTATAACATGAAGATATTGGCGAAATATTTAGCATGATAATTAAAAAAAATAAATGTTGATTATTAATCAGTCGAAGTAATTTATTTTGATAAGATAATGACACGTGGCATATCTAATAATTTAAGATTTATAATATACATTTTTTTATATATAGTAAATCTTGAATTATAGTAATGTAACAATATGCAACATGCACGTTGTGCAATACGTGAAAGATTTTGATGTATATAAAATTTAAATACGCGGGAAAAGTAATTGATTAATGTATAATTATTGCGTATGAATAACTTAATGATAATATTAGTGTTGGAAATTGACAAAAATGTTTTAATGTATAGTGCAAAAAATAGAAATGGGAGCAAAGGATTTTAGTTCCAAAACAGAATGCTATGGCCTCTCTATTTCCCTAAATTGGTAGCATTTCAAATATCATATTATTTAAATACAAACAATGAATTTAGAAATTGGTGTTAGACAAAAAATGGAGAAATTCAAGAAAATTCCAATGGCAACAAAAATTGCATTCCCAAAGCAAACAAACCTAAGGAAGTTGGGTGAGACCTAAAAAGCCTCCAAACATGGAATTGAACCTTCACTCACTCAATAGTAACCACAAATGTCTCTCTCATGTTTGTGTGAATTAAACTATTTTCATAATATCTTCAACACTATGGAATGGTGAAAATTCAAATATAAATCTCAAGCTCAATTAGTGCAAGGATAGATTGTTTTGTACTTTCAATGTGTGTCTTTTTTGGAAGGTGATTAGGTATGATAGTCAGCACGAAAAAAATTAATGTGACATGTACTGACATAATTTATTCTCAAATAAAAGTTTAAAGTTATATAGAGATGCGTAATCAGTTCATTTGTATTATATTTCTCAATATGAGCTTGATTGTTTAATCTACTAATCGGATAAGAAGCTCATCTAGTGCACATTTTTAATATGGATTAGAGTTACTTTCAGTAGCATCTGATATTCGAACCTTAGCGTTAGCATAACGTTCTGATACCATGAAAGATTTTCAATCTCATCCAGAATTTAAACTTGTATAGAAGTGTGAAATCGATTAATTTATATATTTTTTGATAGAATTCTACATTTTAGTGATTTTGGGACGGATTCATACACACAAAGTATATGTAATTAGGGAATTAATAGATCTAATTTAGAAGCATATGAGCAAGGTTCACTAAGTAAGATCAACAATTTTAATCACAATTTGTTAATTCTAATTGGATTAATGTATAATTAAATGTATTTAATGTGTGTGACCTAAAAATAAGCTAAATTTCACATGGGAACCTTAGTTGGAATGTTTTGTGTTGTGGGCTGTGAATCACTAGTGTCTCTATTTTATTTATTTATTTTCTTTTTTATATACTATTATTTTATTGTTTTTCTCTTACTCTCACATGCTCTCTTCTCCCCATGTGCTATTCACTATTTAAATTATCCTTTCATTTTTCTTTCAACCAATCACGTTCTTTCTCTCTATTATATGCAAATATAATCCATCCTTTTATTTATTTTTCTAATATTCAAATATTGGCCTAAATCATAAGTCACTCTTTTATTACATTTTTGAAGCTATATATAAATCAAAATTGATAATTATATTCATTAATTTGGTTTTCCCCATTTTTTAAAAGGGAAATTTTTATTTATATCTCATAATAAAAGGAATGAATAATAAAGAAAGGTTGTCAAGACAATAACAAGTGTTTTATTTTCATAATTTAAAATTTGAGAGTTGATGTGATTAATTGAATTGTGCAATGCATCTCACCCTAATTAAATATGTGAGATAACAAGTATAATTTCTCATCCTATTAGTGCATCAAAGTATACATTGAATTTAGTATTTCATACATTAGTCCACTAAAAATAATCTATAAACATTTAAATACTAGAGGTGTCATCCTAAAGAGAGACAAGAAAATTTAGTTTTTCATAAGTTAGAAAGATGATCTTTCTTTTTCTTGTAGACTTGCACAATAGGCTTATAGGGCCTGAATCAAATGAATCAACAAAATACTCTATCCGTTCTAATAAACATGACACAAAACTTTTGGACACAATTATTAAGGAGAGTGTATAAAATAGTGTAAGAGTAATAAAGGTGGTAGGGTCCACACCTTTTTAAAAGGAATAATCTTTTACTATTTTAGGAATGTGTCAAGCATAGTGAAACGTCCAAATAAGGGAATTGTGTCAGGCTTAATGAGACGGGGAATATATAATATGACTTTCTTTAAATAAATTTTTAATATTAGTAGTAGGCTAGTAGCATGCCATTAGGGCCTAAATCATAATTTCATTTATTGGAGATAGGATGAGACCCTGAGATATTGATACTAAACAGCCCATCTTTCTTTGGGCCAAATATATAGTACTTTTCTTGATCAAACATGATTAATGGGCTTTATAACTAAATACAACATATATATGTATATCTTCATTACAACTAGTATGTGTCCCCGTGCGATGCACGGTGAATTAATAGATAATCGATATATTTTCAATAAAAAAATATGTATTGTGATGCACAATTCATAGATGTTTAAAACATAATTTTTAGGATAAAATAATCAGATTGTACTGAACTATCTCATCACGCTTATGTCATTTTGGATTAGATCGGGTCAGCCTGAAAATTAATCGTGTATTTATCTTCACAATCCATAACTGTCAATTTTCAAATCGTCCGAATCTTTTTTTACGGCTCTAAACATGTATTTTAATAGATGAGTTGAGTGTATTGTTAGTAGTATACAAGTGTTATATTGTTTATTAATTAAATATGTGTATCGTAAGTAAACTAAAATTTATTAATTTATTAATAAATAATATAAAATATGATGAAAATTAATAGATATGTGAATAATATAACAATTAGTGGTAGGTAAAATAATGACAATTTAAATAAATAAAAATAATATATATCGACGATAACGATAGTATTTAAAATTATATATTTGAGTATTTACCAGAATAAAATCATGTATATTTTTTATGCAATAATTAAGATGAATAAAGTGCATTAAAAATAATTTGATTAAAGTGTAGGATTATATACCGATGAATTTTGATACATTTTGATTTATAGATAATAATTGAGTTGTTTGTGGTAAGTAAATAAAAATATTTCCTATTTTAATACATGTATAATAAATTTACATAGTAAAATTTTTTAAATGATCGTAATTTTTTCATATTAAATTTGTTTATTTTATATCATATATCAAATTAAAGCTCTTGTCAAGATCTTTAATTTAAGATGCATATTGCATGTGGTTACACGAACGAAATTCAATTATTTTATCAAAACAAAATTATAGAGGAAAGAGAAAATTAATTATATTTAAATGTATTTAATATTATAATAGTTTTAAAACAATAAATTATATTATTAATAGATTTATATGTGTTAAGAAAACTATAATTACCGCATTACTATAGAGAGATTCCACGTTCTTTTAAAAATAACTGCTATGTATATATATATATAATTTGGCGCTAAAAGTTGGTTATCAAAACCTTGTTTTCATATATTAATAGATTATCAACAAAATGAGAAATAAGTTACATTCAATATATAAACACATCTTCATTATACTTATCAAGAAAATTAGATTAAGACTTGTTATCAAAAGCACATTTCAAATTAAATTATTACAACAAACACCCACATGGTCTTTAAATAATAATATATATTTATTAATGTGCAATTTTATTTGATTTTTTCTTTCAAAGAGCCTTGTTAGGATTAGAAAGAAGTGATGGTTAACCTAATCATTATGGGCCAAGAAGATAAATTAATTTGAGAAGGTATTCATTTTGATTGGGGAAATTAATGCAATTAACTAATTTTTGTTGATTGATTATGAAAAACAATTAGTTGGCATTAAAATTGACATGCATAATTTATGTAAGCAAATTATTACTTTTTTAATAATAAACTTCCAGTTGCAATCTCCCTTTTCTATTGGATAAATTTAATATTCTATTGATAAATAAAAAATAAAATGAGATGTAAAAAAGAGGTTGCACAATCATGGTTGTGGGGTTATATATGTTTTTGGAGTAATATAGAATATCAAAATTACTTTTTCTCATTTAAATAAGAGGACTATAATGAGTACAATGAAGCTGGCATTTCATTTTTTTATATGTCAATTACTATATGCGAGATTACTATAATTTGTCAACAAAAAAAGGCATGATGAGAAATAGTTGAAAAATATTTCATACTATGATAATTTAATCAACCTCCTACATTAAAAATTTATTCAAAAAAACTGATTAACAAACAATATTCAGATAAAAATATTTTTTCTTTCTATCTGAATCATTGACGTAAATCAAAATTACGATCTTCTCATATAGATCTAATGAAAAATAAAAAAAGATTCATTCGTATAGAGTTAACATTCGTTACGATCGCCATTTAATTTAATAACTTGATTTATTAGTTGGAAATTTGGGGTTTAAAAATAGCTTTAATTTAATTTTATTATGAATACATATAATTTTGAAATGACATGACTTGTATACATATAAAATTATGCTTAAAGCAAGACTAATATTATTACAAAAAAACATCCACTTTATGAGTGTTTATGAAGACAGATTAAAGTGTTTTTATTTTTCATTAAAGTAAATTAACTTGTATGTCGCTATTATTTATAATTATTTTTTTGATTTGGGAATCGATATTTAATTATTTTTGTGCCACGTAGTGGTAAACAAACTAATATAATCATGTTATTGCGACAACAAACGTATGCCATTTATTATTAATTAAATAACAATTAAGATCTTTTTGCAACTATTTAATTAGTTGGAAATATCTTCCAAAATTAATATGTATGTATTAATTATATTATAAACCAAATAGAGATTAAGTAGATTGTAAATGTAGAAAAATAATGAAAACAAATATCAAAGTAATAATTAAATTGATATGTTTGTCATCTCCAAATAGTAAATTCTTGATTTACAAATTGCAACGCTTCCTCCAAAATCAAATAATTTAAACCAAATAAATATTAGTACTTATTTACATCCAATGTATTTATTTTTTAATATAATATTTATATTAAATTCAAATTATATAATTACGTCGTGATATGAGATTTCATGTATTAAATTATTGATAATGATCACACACCTACATTTGTAAGAAATGATACATTTAATACATCATGATGCCAATATATTATAATTTCATTAATTAAACCCAATTAATTAATACTTTTTAAATATCATTTACAACTTTTTTTTTATTTCATCAATTTATAAACATTTATTTTGCACGGAATGATGTATTAAGATTTTATCTGAGTGCATTAATTGACTTAAATTAACAAGCTAACTAAAATAAAAAAAAAGTTCTTCTTTTGTTCTAATTACATTGTTACTACTGATTATTTTAATTAATATTCATTCGTCCCAAATTATGAATTAGATTGGAGTCGTTTAAGCTAAATCGAGCCAACCTAAAAACCGATCATACGTAACTGTTTATTTTTGAAATGAATCGTGAAAATAAGAACGAAAATTGAAAGCTCGTTCAGATAAAACATTATTATGAATACGTAAGAGGAGCCTCACTAGTCACTATATGACAAAGAAACAAAAGAGAAGTCGTTGATTAAAGAACGAGTAAGATTAAATTTAATTAATAGATTAGTGTTATAATTTGATGATGTACATCAACTATCTTGTAACACAATCAATGTCAATAATTAAATTACAAGAATTGAATTAGTGAACCTAATTTAATTGTGGGCCTTGCAAATTGTGTTTACATCCACTTACCATTTGTCTCAAAGTTGCAAACAATTAATATTTCCAATTCCATTTTGTCACCTAATTTTAATTATTTTTGGGGTGGTTAAATTCTAATTTTTTGCTTTTGCTAATTGACTATTAATTTCTTATGTCTATTTTCTTATTTGGACTCGTCTTGTTGTTTCATACCACGTTGTTGTAACTTTTGACTATTACTAGTGAATTGGTCTAGAAAATATTGTAAGAAAGTTTCAATGATACTGAAACATCTCTTAATTTACAAAATAAATAATAAAAAATATCATAAAATAGAAAAATAAAATAATTACCACTTATTGAATATTGCAAATAACAACCAACAAATGTAAGATCAAGAAAAATAGACATTTAGCTAAATTTAAAATTTCCCTAAAAATTTCTTTTATTTCATTCTTTGCACCAATGTTTTATTCTCCTTTTTCTTATTACAACATTATCCACACTTATGATCATAATCCAATATTTATAAAAGGAAATGCTATTTATAAATTTTATAAGGTACGTTCTTATTTCGCATTTTCCATAAATATTTTCATTCCACCATCCTATTCCTCCCCAACTTATAGAAAATTATATGTATATTTGAATAATTTTTAAAAAATTGTAAAATAATTTAACTAATTTTGATAAAATCACATACAGAATTTATACAGTCTGACGCAGTATATAATTTAAATTATAATATTAAAAGCATCCCATTATAAATTGCAGTGACACAATTAGATTTAGACGCAAAACATAGTTTACATATTAAATAAAATAATACACAAAATCGGCCATCTAATTATATTTAATTAGAATTTGTGGGGTTCCACTATTAATTCCACCCAACATAATAAATAAATAATAGTAATAAAGAAAAATATAATTAATATAGAGAAGCAGCAGTCGGCGATGGAGCCATTCAAGCAATAACCTCCGCTTTTTCCGTTCTCCTTCCTTTCTTTTCCTTTCTGCCACATTCTCTTTTTCACATTTCTTTAATCATCAATTCATCATTCTACATTATTAAAAATATAATACTATCAAATTCAATTCAATTCATCATGCAATATCAAAATAAATTTGATTAATAAAATTTTAAAATTAAAGATGCAGTGATGTGAATTAGCCAACCCATTCAGATTGTTAATATTTACAATTATCCCAAAACTTTTAATTTTTGAAAATCAAATTATAATATTTACGAAATTGGTTAATATATATTATGATTTTATATAAAAAGTGTAGAAATAAAGAGGCAGACATTCCATAAGACTATAAAACAATTTTTTAATATGGAGTAATTATTTTATTTGATTGGTTGTGCAGCAGCACCACTCACTAAAATTGTAAATCATCTCAAAGAATTGAAGCTTATTTCTTCCTTCTTCTTCAGTCTTTCTAGATAGAGAAAGTAGCACAGCTCAATCACAGGTCTGGAAATTTAAAAGGCTTTTCTTTCCTCTCCAGCCGAGTTCTTCTGTATCTCATCATTTTCATTACAGAAACCCCTATTCATTACATTGATTCTCGTTCGTTTCAGATCTCTTTGTCGCCTTCTCAATCATGATTTCTTTCTTATTTGATTTCATTATTTTATTTAATTGATATTTTGTTTCTTAATCCGCCAACTGCAGGCACATAAATCCCAGTTTCCTCGATTTTTCCGATTTCTTTAAGTCTCTCGATTCTATAGAATATTGCAATCGTTTACCAATCCACCATTTTTATAAAGACTCTGTCTTGATTCTTGTTGCTGGGTTTTATAGAGAAATGGGGTGCGCAACCTCAAAGCAGAAAGTGTGCCGGAGTTGCCAGCGGCCGTACGAGGCTCCGGTGCGGCGGAGCTACTCGATGCACGTGCACCACCCGCCGCAGAAGAGAGGGGACAGTTATCATCTGGTGGCGCTCACTTCCTCCACTTTGGGATCTCTGAAACTGGATCCGTTGATTCAGAATCGCGCCGCGGGAGTGAAGGAGATGAACGGCGGTGATTCGCCGGTGCAGATAAAGGAGGAGGAGCGCGTCGCAGAGGATAAAACGTCGGTGAAGGAGGAGTTCGCGATGGGGATGATTGAGGCGAAGACTTGGTCAAATATGATTGACTGCAGAATACCGAAAATACCCCCGAGAACTCCGGTGAGAACGCCGCCGGGGGAGCCGGAGACGATCGACGCTTGGGAGATGATGGAGGGCCTCGAGGACACCAGTCCCCTCCGCCCCAATCATCTCCGCAGCTTCTCCTTCCACGTCTCCGCCGCCGGCGATCTCCCCACCCCGCGCTCCGCCGTCGCCGTCACCTCCGGTGACGTCGACGTCGACGGCGGAGACACAGACACGAGCTCGAATTCGAACTCCAACGACACCTCCATTGTCTCCGAATTCGACCCCGGTGTGATCGCCACCTTCCGGCGAGCCCTCGAGGAGCTGCCGCCGTCCAGTCCGTTCCATCTGAAGATCACCTGCTCGTCACCGGAGAAAACGATGACGATGAAGGCGAAGACGAAGGACAAGCTAGTCGTGTACTTCACGAGCTTGAGGGGAGTGAGGAAGACGTACGAGGATTGCTGCCTCGTGCGAGTGATCCTAAAGGGTTTGGGAGTGAAGGTCGACGAGAGGGACGTCTCCATGCACTCCGGCTTCAAGGACGAGCTCAAGCAGCTCCTCGCGGCGGAGTCCGGCGGCATCGGCCTCCCCAGCGTCTTCCTCTCCGGAAAACTCGTCGGCGGCGCCGACGACATCCGCCGCCTCAACGAGGAGGGAATGCTCGAGAAGCTGGTCTCCAATTGCGAGCTATTCGACGAGTCCACTACCGCCATTGCCGGCACCGCCGGCAACACGTGCGAGGCATGCGGCGACGTTAGGTTTTTGCCGTGCGAGACATGTTCCGGGAGCTGTAAAATATACTACGATGCTGATTACGACAACGAGGACGAGAAATACGAGGAAAACGAGCAAGAGTGCGGGTTCCAAAGATGCCCGGACTGCAACGAAAATGGGCTCGTACGGTGCCCAATTTGTTGCGACTAATATCATACGACTCGAACTCGAAATCGAGCTCGATTTTATCAATATTGGATTTTTTGGAGTGGGAGTTGTTAATTTTTGTGTATAGTGATAATTTTTTTGAGAGTTTACATTGTGAAATGCAATAAAGTGATGAAATATTTACTTATGCATATCATTGATTGATGTCTCTTGTTCTAACCATGAGTGTATATTTTCCTTCTTGGAAAAAGAAATATTTAAATTGTTTGATTGGTGTAAATTTTGCTGCTAATCCTTAAAACATAATGGGTTTTTATTTGTAACACTATATTTCAATATTTTATATCAAAATTAAAAAATAATATTAAAATATTAATGTATTTAAATATAATTTAAGCTATATTTTATACACATAGTTCTGAATTTGCAGTTGTTAGACGGCTTCATTCATTCTCGTGAAGAATCAATTTATTTAGCCCCGAATTAATTAATAGAGTAAGTAGGAATTAATTAATATATGCAATTTGAGTTTTCAAGAAATTAAAAAGTGGTCGTAGAAATTAGGTGAAAAGAAAGCAGTTGAGGAAACTAATAAAGGAGTACTTATTTTGAAGTAAATCCGGTTTATATGGAACTAGAAATAATTGAATGGAAAGTTGGTTCTTTTTTATTTTTTCCCTAATTTAGACCTAACATTACACAAAAATATATGTAAAAGTTTAGTAACCTACTTGATATGATATATATAAATAAAAATAATTAAAAAATATTGAGTTCGATTCGTTTTTAAATAAAAAGATAAAAAATACATCGAGTTTGATTCGTTTAATGAATGATCGTAGCGTGAGGAGTGGGACCATAAATATCCTTCATTAATATTTTGGCATATATTGCAACAAAAACCAACAAAATAAAAAGGCCAAGAAACATATGCATCTTATCACATACTCATGTGGCCTTCATTTTCAAGATTTCTTGATTCCAATTTACACCAACAATAGATTTAGATTACAAATGTCTTAAAATCAGAATTAGATGTCTTATAAGGTCTTTCACATTTCACTTGTTTCACACACAAGTGGCTAGCTGCTGTGGTTACTTATGATCGGGCTCGTTTCGCTTGGCTAAGTCGGCAGCGGCCTTGGCCGCGCGGTCTAAGACATCCGAGACCCAGAGAGCCCCTTGAGCAAAGTAGGTGCTGTTAACGACAGCAGTGGCAGCAGCCACGGCCGTTTTTCCCGTGTACGTTGCTGCGGACCTAGTCATGTCGTAGACGTGATACTCCTCGTCGATGCTCTTTGCAGCCTTCATCCCGGCATGGATCTTCTCCGTGAGGCCGACCCTTTTGCTGATTTCTGCAATCTTGGCTGCTGCAGTTGACGAAACTCGGTGGGATTCGTCAAAGGCTTTGGCTTTGGAAAGTGCATCCTTGCCTAGAATGTACCCCTGTGAGATCATGGTTTGCACTACTTCTTGCACCACGGTCACCGCCTCCCCCGGAGTCGAGATGAACTGGTCGGAACGCATTACCTGAACATAATGCGTAGGGTAACAAGATGCATGCAAATGCATTATCATTGAAGCAAGTTAGGTTTCTTGATTTATGATTATTTCGTACCGTTGAGTGGCTTCCGATATCTGCCTCATGGGAATCAACGAGATATGGAGAGGGATCCACGTTATACGTTCCGCAACTAGATATAGCTACCGGCTGATTAGCAATCTCTGATCCCTGAAATTTGCACGACAAGAGGAAAAACATCGACATTGAGAGGCAAGGAAGCCTTGATAGAACGAATGATGCAAGAAAGGAGGCTTACACTGAGAAAGAGAGCAATTTTCACAGAATAAGGATCGTCGAACTCAACATGCGCCATGGATACATCGGCACTCACTCTGTCATCAAAATTGTGATCTCTTCACTAATGTGTTGTAAGAAATAGAATACAGACACTGTACTAGCAGCAAAGTTGATGTTAGCAAGACTTTGATCTCTTATATAGAAAATATGAATAGAATTGGTTCTGCACTTCTATGCTTCAAATCAATAGATTGCTAGTTATTATCAAAAATAAAACGAAACAACCACGTAACGAACCTCGTGATTTCCAAGTGTTTGATATTGCCACAGTTACTGAAGAACTGGTAAACCTCTTCCCGACGTGCCTCTGGTGGAAGCCCGATTACTTCTACCATGTATCGACCCCTCTCGTACTCCATTCAACCTAGATGCTTAACCTTCTTTGAAGGCTCAAGCAGTCAACCTCTAGACTATCAAAGTACAATGATTTAAGTGACTCGCGACGAAGGATTATTTATCTTAGCAGAACACAGCATGCACAGTTCAAGTAGGAATATAGCAACATAAAGCAAGAAACTGAAATAAATGCCATCATTCAATGCAATAGTGAAGCAAATTATGACTTAAAAGCAGTGGAGAACTTTCTATCATCATCTGATTGATTGAAATTTGAAGATAACTAGATAAGTGAAGGAAGCATGTCAAGGAAAAATAAGTGAAACATGAAATTACTTCAACAAACCACTCATAATATAGAAAACATTTCAAGAAACAAGAGGAGAGGACTAACAACAAGCAGAAAAGAGTGTGCATCACTCACTATAGCAAAAGAAACCACTGCAGGAATTGGTTGCGAACACATAAATCTTGAGTGATTAGTTTTCATATCACATAATTTACAAGTCTAGGAACCAATAATTAACACAAAAAATTAGTTAAACTTAGAGTACTTTATTTCTTTTGTTATCCCAATTCAAGGAACCAATCTCATGCACAAGGAAGATTAAATTACATATATCTCTTCTGATTTTCCCCAAAATCATATACTGCGTATTCAAATAATTGAAGCATGTGCTTCTGATTAATGGAAAAATGCATAAACTTAAACCAAAACCCACATTAAGCTTTCCATACCTAAGTTTGCTTGTATTAAGAATAAATATAAGTTCAAGAATATTATAAACCCATAAAAGACCAGAAAATCTCAAGAAATAAAAGAACACATTCAACATATTTAAAACCTGAAAAAGTTAACAGCTCAAGAACACACTTTTAAGCAAACAGTTAAAATAAAATCCCCCTACTATGCCGACATCAAAATTTGCAAGAATAAAAGCTATATTTGATTTATTTTCAGATGAATCGGACAAGAAAATCTCAGCCCACAAACAAAAAATGGCAACTATCTCAACCTCGTTGAAAAATATTCAGAAAATAAAGAGAGAAAAAATCCCATTCTGATCCAAAACTAGCATTGGAGTTGAATAAAAGATCAATAAATCTAGAAAAAGAGGAGAATTATTGCGAACCTGTTGCGTTTGAAGAAGGTGGGTGGATTCGAGCTAGAGATTAGAACCGGTGTCGACAAGAAATCAGTTGTGTAATAGAAATCAAACAAAAGTTTTAGTAATATTTATATTCACAAGATTCTATCTATGCTGTGCGCCAATCAGATCTTGCCAAGTCACCCATTTGCAGCCGACATCTAGTGTGTTAAAGCGGGTCGGGTCTTGAGTGATCTACCGATTCTTTTAGATGATAAATATTAAATTTTAATAAATTTACTAAATATAATTTTATTAGAATTTATCGATTATATTATAATTTTATTTTAATTAAAATTGATAATTATTATAATCACCCAGCTTTTTCATATAAATTGTGGACTGGGCCTATGACTATGAGCCCACGAGTACTTATTTAATTGGGCTTGGTATATTAAAATATGCAAATATAAGAAGCCTATAAAAGGGAATAGGTAATCGAGCTTAGGGCTGGAAGTTCGGTCCGGCTCGGTTAACCGAACCAAAAATTGCGATTAACCGAAATCGAATTACTCAAAAACTACTAACCGAAACTGAATCGAATTACGAATTTCGGTTAACCGCTAACCGTTCGGTTAGTTGAATCGGTTATCCGAAATAATCGAAATAACCAATTTTTTAATTAAAAAATTAAAATTAAAATTAAATAATTTTAATATCAACTACTCCGATATATCCAATTTTTTTTCTTTCAATTTTGTAATAATTATTAGAAATAAAAAATATTTTATTTTGTAATAAGCATGGAATAATTATTAGAAATAAAAAATATGTATATAAAAATAATTATTAAAAATATAAAATATATTTATAAAAATAAAATATATAACTTTTAAATTAAAATTTCAGTTATTTCGGTTATATCCAATCGGTTATCCGATATAACCGATAACCAAAAATTACGAAAAACACTATCCGATAACCGATCCGCTATCCGAAAATTATGGTTATCAGTTAACCGAAAATTTTGATTCGGTTAGTAATTATCTGAAATAAACGATCCGAACTTCCAACCCTAATCGAGCTCGTAAATTAATTAATTTAATTTGTTTTTTGAAAATTAAATAAAATTGTAAAGATCTCTTTGATGTCTCATTGATTTATACAAAATTTATTTTTTTATTAATTTATTATATTAATTCAAAATTAGAGTATATTGTTTTTTATTGTTTTAGTTTTCTCAAATAACTGTTAATTTTAATTATAATTCATCGTATCAACACCCAAATTTATCACAGTGTTTGTCGCACATACATAACGGTCAAAAACCGTTATGTATGTGCGTTTTTCTAGTAGTGCAAAACAAAATTTTATTTTTTAATAAATATTAATTTAAATGATAAGTTTAGTTAGGACATCTGAATAAGAGATCAATCGGAAATTAATCAAATGAGACTTAATTAACACGAAAATTAATCAAATTAATGCCATGATTGATCCCAAATTATCAGCATGATTGACCGAATTAGGGCACCCAAATTGGAGAAAAAAATAAATTAAATAGGAGAGGATTTGTATGTTAGCTAATAAGGTGACCAGCACAAACATTGTATCGTAATCAGCATGTTTAATAGCTAATCATGTGATTAATAGGGTTAGTGCCTATCTCTTTTAGTTAATAGTTTGGTTCAATACAAAGCAATAATATATGAAATATACCTATTTTTGCTTAGGACACAACTTCTATCCAAAAAGCTACGTCTCTGTCTAACCCTAGTTGGGGGCAGATTAATTTCCCATAAATTAATTATGTAATTATCCTAATTTTCTTTTCCATTAAGGGCTTAATCAAGCCTCTAATTGCACGACAATGTACGTAGCTTATTTCTCCTTCACGTCACTTTTTCTTTCTTAATCTCAATTCTTGAATTTCTTGATTGAGAGAAAATTAAGTTGTCGCGCGTGACTAAAATGATTGATAGAAATATTGAAAGGGAGAGATGGAAGGAAAAAAGAAATTTAGTTTTTTGATTTTACGTGTAAACGAAAACAAATAATCCATCTGTCCCACAATTATTGGCCTTAATATTCAATAAAACATTCACAATTTTAATGAAATGGAATAAAAAATAATGAAACAGAAGAAGTAATAATTATTAATTGTTAATCTTACTTAAATTGATCTTTATGGCGAGTCCTAACATCCCAAGTCACCTAATATTAATGTTTGAAGAAAATTTAAAAGTATTAGGACCACACATTTAACAAAAGAGATAAACTAATATTAATGAGTGAGATTATTAATAAAGATTAGATTAAACTCATAAGTATGGATTAAATATGGAAATTACTTGCACCTACATGAATTATCCCAATTAATGTACGTGCTCTTATTTTTGCAATAAATCAAGAATATTTATTAATTAACCATATATATGCATATAAGAAATCAAGATAGATAGATAAAGAAAGTAGGCGATAAATTAAATTTATTCAATAGATATTATAAAACTATAGTTACAACATTAATGCAAATCCATCTAATGGACTAATCAATTAACATGCATCTCAAATACTACTTTAATTCAACATATAATAATAATACAATATTAATAATTATAACCCAAAAGGCCACATATCCATCCTATATAGAATAAGCAACCATTAATAGTAATGAATTAAAACATAATAGTTAATTAGTGAGATAACAATTATTAGATTAAGCTCCTAATTATAGCAGCCTCATGACTATCCTCATCTATAGATGATAGTAGCTGTGATAATCTCTCACTCAAATCATCAACCTCTTTGTGCAAATTTCTGATGTAGTTGCAAGTTTCTTGAAGCACCTTATTTGCAGAAGCCTGCAATTATATAATATAAGTACTAATTAATGAGGAAATAAGCTAAATTAGCCATTTTAATTAACTAATATAGGTGTTGGACATGGATTAAATATACAAATTATCCTAATTAATTAATTAGTTTAGTTAGTTAATTGTCCCCAACTATCATTAGTAAAACATTAACAACCCACGTGCATGCATGATGCAACATTTCCTTTTCTTTCAAAATTCCTCTTTTTCTTTTACTTCTTTCATATATATATGAATTAATTTATAAATATAATTGTGAAGAAGTCTCCCAAAATAATTTACTATTGATGAACATACATTATTAGGCGACAACATGCAAATGCCTCGTGCCTCGCGTAGAACAAGTCAAAAACCCATCTTCACACAATTCTTTACAAATTTTACACACACACACATATATATACATATGCATGTATGTATATACGTGTGTGGGTGTGTTAATATGTAACAGTGACTTTTGAGGCAGGAGAATTTAATTTAATGGGGTCATGACTAGCAACTCCAAAGCTAGAATTTAAAGAAGGCATCATTCAAAGAAAGAAAGTAAAGAAAACAAAGAATGTTGCAATATGAGAGGAGGGTACAAGTACGTAGAAGCATGTGGAAGTGGAGGGTTGTACCTTGCCGGAGCGGCGGCTGCTGCGCATTTCCGGCAAGAGTTGGTGGAGCTTCGAAACGAGGTCGATGATTTGATCGTCTGTGATTCTTGAGGCGTTGCTTGACTGTCTTGATCTTCTTCCCGACATCCTTGAACTGAACTGGTTTTTTAGGGTTTGTGCTTCCTACCTTAGTTTAATGCTAGTGTAGAGAGTAAGAAGGAGAGCAAGAAGAAGAAGAAGAAGAAGAAGAGAGGGATGTGTGTGTGTGTGTATATAATATATATAGAGAGAGATAGGGAGATGTAGAGGGAGAATTGGACAGAAACAGACTAGGTAGAGAGTAGCTAGGAGGGGGAAGATAAGAAAATGATATGTAATGAGAGGGTTATAAATTGGGATGGACCACGATGCAAACACAAGATTACTCAGAGAGATGGAGAGAGATCACACACACACACACACAGAAAGAGAGAAGAAAGTGATGTTGGATGGGAAGAAGAAGACAACTGCATTGGGGAAAAAGTAGTGGTGTAGGGCTTCTTATTTATAAGTTTTATTGTTTGTGTTTTAGGATAGGAAATACATTTTTGAGTTTCTTAATTTCATTTTTTAAATTGATTACTAGAGTATTTAGTAATGCTGGTGGTAGGGTTTGCGATGCCGATTAATTGGAATCGGAAAAGTGATGATTTGTGGTACCGGATACTGTTAATTTGTGCATTGTAAGAATTAATTACTAGATTATTTGATGGAAAATCAGTACTCAATAATCGATTCTTGATCTTATACTGATTTGGTATCGGTTCTTCACGAGAACATGTCGATTTATCGATTGATACTCCTAGTTCCTAGTTGGTGGTGGGGATATTGTCCAATTTAATAATTAATGACAAACTAGAGTATTTTCAAATATGATTATTCATGAGATATTTTCTTTTTTAGATTTTTGAATAATTAGGATTACGTGTTTCTGGAATTATAATATTTTGTGATTAATTACCAGTTTTAATGATAGTTTTGTATTTTATTAATTGCTTCAAGAACTAACTTCGAACGTACTAAATAGAATAAATTGTATTGGTTTTGTGGTAGGGTTACGTTAATTAATTATATAATTTTTCTATGTTATAAAATATTTACTTTTATATATCATAATCAACTAGGAAGAGTACTGCAATTATCCAACCACAAACTATGATCAATTGCAAATAATTTCAATCATAAATATAATTTAGGGTAAAAATTAAAAATCCCCACTTCGATGTCCATATCCGCCCCGTCCCACTCTCACACTCTCCCACCGGGACTGCTCCAACCCGACCTCGGTCCGCCCACAGACCACTCATTGACCATTTCATACAACTTACTAGTTATTTTCTACATGTATGTACTTTTGTCAGCATTTTTCACATGTATCTTTTGCAATTGGATCATTTTTATCTATTATCACTAGAATTAATTACACAATCGTAGTTTTGAAACTAAAATCCGTCCAAAATTTCAAATCCCTAATTGATACAAGAAATTAAGGATTGACGTTAACATGATTTTATATATATATATATATATATATATTCTAATTAATCGGACGTTGAAATTAGTAAGTGTGACAGATTATCCAACTATAGTGATTGGATTTGTTTAGTACGTAAAAAGAAATGATCGAGAAGGGCAACATGCATGTGCATTTTCATACTTGTGCATTTAATTTTTCATACCACCAACATGTGTCTAATTTAATAGATTGAAACAAGAAAGAACGTAGGCAGCAGCAACATTAATTAACTTGCACACACTAGTAGAAAAATGCTCATACATGACATTATTTTAATGTCATGTATGAGGGTAAAAGAATGTCAAGTATGGTAGGCTCATCTATTCCTCTCTCATAGATGACATTAAATTAATGTCATGTATGCTCTCATAGATGACATTATGCGCTCATAGATGACACTAAAATAATGTCATCTATTTCATAATACATCACACAATATAATGTCATCTATATTAAAAAAAATGTCATTTATAAGCGAGAAGTTGACACATTTAGGTGAAATACATGACTTTTTTAGAATGTCATCTATAAATCACAAGATGACAGTAATTTAATGTCATCTATATTAAAAAAAATGTCATTTATAAACGAGAAGTTGACACATTTAGGTGAAATAAATGACTTTTTTAGAATGTCATCTATAATTCATAAGATGACAGTAATTTAATGTCATCTATAATCTGATAAATTTAACCATTTTTGTATTTTTTATTAATTAACCTGTATTTAATAATTTTGGTTTCATCAATATATTTTACAAAATAAAATAATGCCAAATAGATAATTCATACACGCACTAAAAATATTTATATGCATTAATTGTCTAATATTCAACTTCGTACAAGGAAATAAAAATAAGATTGAACCCGCAAACCAACACTATATAAGTTTGATAACTACATGGTCCCAAACATAAATAAACCTAAAATTACAAAAAGATAGAATCCAATATACTCCTGAACCAATTCAGCCCACTCCTTACGCACTTCATCAATTTCCACAATCGAGTAATTCCCCTTTTCTTTAATAAATTGTGCTGCTAAAAATCATCCACTAATTGAAGAGTTGCAGTTAGGTCTAGGCGCACAGCACACTAATGAGGCTTAATAATATTATAAAAGGAGGAACAGGGAATACATTCAAAGGTAGATATCATGGTCCCAATAACATAAAAAACTATCCTCAAACAAATAAGTATCCATCATATTTGTATTTCTTGTGCATTTGAAGAAGCACAAGTGACAAGTCTATCATCAACCTCCTGCAGAGTTGGCACATGAATATATAGAGAAGCATAAAATGTTGGTAAAGAATCCCGGCCAGACCTGACTATGCTGGTTTGCAACAAGTAATGTTCAGGCATGACGGAGACTGGTTTCTGTCTTCAGCTCCATGTCCACACCAGTCACAGAAGAGAAGGTTTGTTCAGATGGATTACCTTAATGTTCTGATCAGAAAGAAGACCCCAACCACGCCCTTCAGTTTTGAATAACTGTCTTTGCATATTCACATTTCTGAAATTTCTGAATAAAGACGGTGTGAAAATGAGATGAGATCTTCAAAATTTTGCCGCTATGCATTACAATCTGTATAATTCAAGAGCACTTCAGAGGTACAAGTTACTCAATGTGATTTGTTGATCATGGAAACTACTTGGCCTGAATAGAGATATATTCAAAACCCACGCAGGTACCATGGACCAGCTCAATTATATTAGTGTGAAATACCTCAGTGCCCCTTACTTTATACTTACAGTATTTGAGAGAAAAGAATGTATATATGTGCAGTCTTTACTTCTCTCACCTGATTCAGGCAGTGCTCACCACAAGGGCAGTATCCTGGGGTGCACTCTGTGCTGGTTAATAAATTCAGACAGCTTTCGCCACACGCACTTTCGGGATTAGAAGGATCATACTTGCACACACAAATAGCAATATCCTCTTCTTTCACTTTCTTGTGCCTGAGATTTATAAACCAAAAGGTAAATTCTGTAAAGAAAGCCACAAAAAATTACTACCCACTCTGAAGAAAAATATCATCTTGAAGATGTAATTGAGTTGAATAACACCAAAAGTTAACTTAAAGCAGTCAAACTAAGGGGATGCGTTCTCTCAATACATTTAAATAAAAGTAAATGAACATGTATCCTAAAAAAATTACAAAATGCAAATCTCAGAAAATGGGGTCAGTAATATAAAGATTGAAGACATACTTTCTGCCCCAAAAATTATTTTGTCTAATATGCACAAATGGCAGAAGTCCCTCTCCCTCTACGGCCTTCAAAACAATAAAAAGCCTGTCAGTTGAGTATCAAGATAATATAACAGATAAGTAGAAAATGTTTGATAAAGGAAATCCAGTTCCTAAAACAGTTGAACATAATTGATGAGAGACGATCATGGACTCATACTGCATGAATTACAAAAATGGCAGGCTCTCAGTAAGAGGATTAAATAGTTTTGTAAATGGGAAATTTGAAACGTACAAAATTCCAAGCTACTAAGCTTGTGGTGTTTTCTTAATTATAAAATATAATGACGTATATCATTAAAATTCATGTAAGGTCTAACAAAATGTGTTATGCCACAACAGAAACACATGAGAAATAGTTTACCTTGGGAGCATCAAGTATAGAAAATTGCAAGATATGAACAGAGACCAGAATTGAAAGAACTAGCCCAAGCCCTCACATTATCAATGCATGATAATGATATGTTTAGGTTACGGTCAAGTATTAGACTATAATGCATAAATCCGGGGTAGATAAACCAAAGAAAGATATAATAACTACTCTGCAGACTGCTCCAATGGAATAGAATTAGCTTACAATATGTTATAAACTGAGCGCTATGTAGTAAACCATCTAAATCATCTAGGAGCTGCTTCAAATATATAACTAAAGGATAACAAACTTACAGAACTCCACTCATTATCCATAATTGATTTGGTTCGCCTTACCTACAATCTGTGAAATAAAATAAAAAAACGTGAAATCATAAATATCCAATCATTTAAAGCAACTCACTGTTGACAAGGAGGTTACGCACGTAATGAGCACGACAAAGGAATCATCCATATCTTTGTTCCAACAATTCCAAAGTGAAAGCTCAAGAGTATAAATTTTCAATTATTATCAATGATATAGGCATGCTCTAATAACTATCCATGAACAACTGAATGACACCACAAGAATGGAAAATGATATTCATTCGCCCGAGCTCACTAACCAAATTTAGATTGACAGATATTGAATTATACTACAACTTGTAGAGTATGCATAATTACTCATTTTATCAGTAATTCTCGGCTTATGTGATTCCAATCAGTAACAGTTAGAAAATTGAAAAAAAGAATGGGGGCAAAGGCAAGTTAGGCAAGTAAGCGTGTCTTAACACACTGCTACAACAAAATCAAATAGCCAACGTAATGAAACGCCAGGACTAATGAAACCGGATTGAAATGGAAAAAAAAAAGAACATTGAGAAGAAAAGCGAATGCGACCTCCTCCACGGCTAATGCACGACTTTGTGTGCGCGTCGCTTGAGTGAAGCTGCTAATTGCGGTTTACAACACTTCGGGTGGACAAAGAACGGAATAATCGGATAATAGCCAAGAGAAAAAGATAACAACATTCAGATAATAAATTTCAATATTGTAGTGCATCATCAAGCCTAAACAACATTGTAGTGCAAGTTAAATTTCAATATTTGAGCTAGAAAGGTGCATAAAACATGCTCATATTATCCAACTTGTAAAGCAAATAACTTTTTAGCTTAATGAAGTAAATAATCAGGCAACTCAACATACCTAAATAACCGATGCTGATGTACCATCTGCAAGCTCTTACTTAAGGTGCAGAACTCATGCAAGAAGTCTACCTATTTAATATCACAGAAAAAGTGTTGATTCATGGATATATAATATTGATAACACTGAAAATTAGAAGGCTCTTCCTTGAGATGCAGATCCAAAGAATGTTAGATACTGAAGATGTTGGAAACAAATCTACCAAAGACAAAGCAAATGGAAGCAACATGATAATACAAACTTTCAACACGACAGACAATACTTTTCCCATATGTTCGGTTGAATTTTTACAGAAATCTAGATGAAATAAAACCTAAAGAAACTGAACTATATAGACCCAAGTCCAACCCACCCAAACATATTGCAAATTTGCACATCAAGTTCGTTCCTGCTTCTTTAGTTTTGTTGGCATTATGCTAAAACATTAAGGTCATGAAATGCTTTTGCTGATACCTAGAATAATGTAATAAGTATTTAAAGTAAATGCTCAATACCAGGAAATGGAAGTAAAATTACAGAGAATACAGGCAATGGAAAAAATAGAGAGAAAATATAAGATATTTCCAAGCTACTAATATAAATCAGAACTGGCAGAATGTAGGTTTCAATGTCAATTAAGGTCAGCGGGCAACTGTTTTAGTAATGGAGAATAATAAGCATAGAGAACCAGTTATATAGTCCATACAAAGACAACAAACTCTTATACTGTCAGATGGCTGCTACTGATGCTGCCAAGACATGATGTAATACATAAAAGCTATGTGTATTGGTGCACAAAAGGTAAGAGAATCCAATATGTACCGAAGTTCTTCTTGATTCTATAGAAATGGTAGGAGTCTTCTGCCTAGAAAATAATTCCTTGATAAAGGTACTATCATCTTTCAGCAAGGAAACAATCTTCAACAAAAAGACTTAAATTAGTTCAGGAAGGTAAAGAATATAAGGAGTAACAAACCAACTGTTATAAATCTTACAATTGCATTATTTGAATGAATAATAGAATTTAGATTCCCAAGTATGGCTTCATCCAGTACTCTGGGCAAAATGACATCCTGGAATAAGCAATGCAGTCATCAAATCCGTCAGTTAGGAAGAGGTTATGCACTACAAAAAAAAGTCATACCTTCAGATAACCAACTCGGTAAGTTTGGTGTATCTTGGAAAGAACAACAGGATCTTTAATAGGTACAACCTGAAACACCACGCATAAGAAGAATTAAGAATGTGAAACATGAATAGGATCTCCCAGAAGTCACTCCACATGAACCATGACAGTGTCTTTAATAAAAGAATCCTTCTGGATTGCCACTCAAAATGTTTGTTCACTCAATATAGCAGGTTAAGGACAGATTTAACAGAATATCTCAGGAAGCCTGTAATTCCAGCAAATAGAGACAATTAGTTATTCAGACAATTCAGAACACCAAAGACCAAATTTTTTTATCAAATATCACAGCAATAAGCCCAGTAAATTAGATTCGAACAGTGAATACAGATTGCAAATCTTCCAAGAGATCGAGACTGAATAAACAGGAGATTAAACAATAGATTCACAGCAGCAATCGAATCCAGGGGAAACTCTATGCTAACAGAATGAAGAATTCAGACAGCCAGAGCACCAAGATCAAAATTGTAATCAAAATAACGCATAAAATTGCCCAGTAAATCAGATTCAAGTCTTTGCCTTGCAGAAAATAGAACATGCAATAAGAGAGCACAAAATCGAAGTCTCAGAGGAGCAAGGAGATTAAAGAGATTAGAGATAAACTCCCTGAGAATATATCACCCAGGAGAATTCATGAAATAGAAGTCGCCAGGTTATGGAGTGTCGAACAGAGTCCAGAAAGCAATCCCTTCACGCTAAGGAATAGATGGCAATCGTTCAAGGAATGCAGTTGAAATCGCGAATCGGAGGTCACGCTCTCTGGTTCGAATCTTCCCGATTTGAATCGCTCACAAAACCGACGGATAATGGTTAGGAGATGTTCGAAATGTTGTTTAGGAGTGCTTTTCCGGCCAGCGCCACCACCGAGGTCACCGGCGGCGCACCCAGAGGGTGGCAGCGAAACCTAGGGTTTCCTCCCTCCAAGCTTCAGTCGACGAAAATTTATGTTAATGGAGTCGAGATGGGCTGGGGAGGATGAATAAGTAAGAATATTAGCTAAAATTTGTGATTAACAGATGATTTGCTTGATTGAGAGATGGGAGTGGGTTCGCAGAATTGAAGAAATTGAGAGATGGAAGTGGGTTTGTGGAGGGAGAAGTAAATTGAAGAAGGTTTGGAGGGAAATTCGACCAAGTCCAAAAATAAGGGTTTATGATAAAAACACTAACATAGATGACATTTTTTTATTAATGTGTCATGTGTAATAATTATAAACACACCCATAGATCACATTTTGGTGATATTGTCATCTAAGTAATACATACATGACATTATAGCATGACATTATTTTAAAAAATGTCATGTATATTTTTAATCACACTTCATAGATCACATTATTTTTTCAAAATGTCATCTATGCAAAAAAATACGCTCATACATGACATTTTGTGAAAAAAATGTCATCTATGCTGTGTCATGTATGTTTAAATTTCTAGTAGTGACATGATTCCCAATTAGTGAAGTTGAGAATAGCAATTTGATTTTCTAATAATCAACTATTCCATCAGTACACAAAAAGTGTGTTGTGCTCAGGAAGCTGTCGATATATATTTAAATAAAAAACTGTAAATTGTGTTTTAGTGGAGAAATGACTCACAAAGTAGAATATATGCAAGATTTACAATATTGAGTATTTTTTTTTTTTGAGTTTTTCAAACAAAATAAAATAGTTCACTTTTGATGTACGACTCAAATAGGTAATAATAAGATTACACTATCCGTGAACGAATGAAGTTATTTTGGGCATATTACGATGTAAAAGTTCCCATCATCGAATCAAATAGTATTAAACTTAGATTTTCAAATCCCGAGCATGGAATTATAGCTCCGATTGAAGATAATTTTTCTCTGATTACGCCACTAGTCACAAAAATTTGAACTTCAATGAGAAGAGAAAATCAAGTATTATGTACTGGTACAATCTTACCAAGCTATACAAGTTAGATCCGAATTAGTGAATAAATTATATTGGCTTCATCCCATTAATTTAGACATAGGTCATAAAATTATTACAATCTTAAAATGTGACAAACAATAAAATGCTATAGTTGATGGTGGAGATCTAAGTAGTATATTTTGTACGCAAAATGAGTTTTCAAATAAGATTTTGATTCTTGAGTTGTTATAAAGTGGGGCTATAATATCCCAAGTTGGCTTGAAAAGTTAATGTAGTGTGTTAGTTATTGTACTAACAAAGTGGGCCTTCATGTGCATGTCTCAATATACAAGACCATGTGATCATTGGACACTTATCACCTATTATTAATTATCTATCAATGCAATCTTGTGACATATATATTTTTTAGATTATTACATATATCCCAATCAAGAATTCTTGATGATCCTTTTATAAGTTATGAGTTTATAATCATTCTATTTTACAATTCATACTAATGATAAATGCAAAGAGGGGATATGTTTCAATATTGATTAATTTGATATGGTTGAGGTTGGACCTCGTTAGTTTTATTCGATGTAATTCGAGGTCGGGTTAAGCATACCCAAAATGTGCGAGAGTCTGATGGACTCATACCTACCCGACCCAATTCAAATTTTAGTGTTACAAGATATTTTTTGGGTCGGAATGTATTTCATAATTTTAACTCTACACAATTTCGAGCTCAGCTAATCTAGCCCCTATTTTCATAAAAGTCCGACAAGTTTGGACTGAGATAGGTCCGACCTGATATTTTGACACCTCTACATTGATATTATGGGAAAATAAACTTTTGTGCAAAATATAACAAAAATAAAATAGTGTTGGAAATAAAACCTTGCAATTAATATGTAACAATATTGTCAAGTGATCACATGATAATCACATGAGGCTAGTCACTTCCCAAATTGAGTTTTATTTTGGTTTTTAGGTGGGTCACTTCAAAAAATTAGTGTGACCAACAAATCAAATTGAATCAAATGAAATATATATATATATATATATATATATATTAATTATTGTATTAGACCTTTTCCATCTCATTATTATTAAATTAAAAGTGAGTATTTTTTTATCAAAATAAATTATTTTAATTTGAAGATGGATAATCATAATGCACTTTTAAATATTGGTCAATGTATCACCATCTCAATACATTATATACCAAAATTAATATATTATTAATTTGAATAGTAAATTATACAAATATCAACCGTTTAAGTTGATTATTAGTTCATGTATAAGGACTACTTTTTATTTGATTATTTTTTTAATGTAATACTCTATCGATCAATAAAAAATATTCTTTTATTATCTATTTCGCAAAAACTGAACTCTTTCATCACAAAATACTCACTATTTTAAATTTAATATATGTTTGATTTTATAATTTTTCTTTTTTCACTAAAATAAATTTTATAATTTCTTCTTAAAATACGTGTAGACTTTCTCAAAACATAATTTTGGTGCATAAATATATTGGGATGATACATAGATGAATGAATGGTAGCAGTACACCATAAGTGTAGTCCACCAATTAATTGTGTTTCCTCCTTATTAGCGACATAACCACGAGAGAATGGCAAATTTCTTTGTCAAGAACCATGTCACATGCCCCTTCCAGCCACTGGCGATGCGACACGTGGCGGTGTGGACATATTATTAAGGAAGTAGATTTTCTAAAACAGGCAACAGATTTTAATAACCATGCTTCTGTCGTCGACCCCTTACTCACATGTCTGATGCTATTCCTCTGTGGGCCCCTCAACACTGCCACGTGGGCCCCCCTCCCCTCTCTCCCTCAATTCCTTTTCTTTTTGCTCTACTTATGTACCTAATTTCTCCAACAATTATTATTCATGTACTACACAGCTATTATTAATGGTTGGTCGAAGCTCGATCAACGGGTTAAAAGCTCGAGTTATAAATGCTAGGCTTGTTGTATTTTTATTTGAATTTATTTATTTATATGCATGTTATTTGAGTATGTTCGTCAACTTTCAATCGAATCAAAGCGCAAGTCTGAATGGATATAATGATAAAAAAGTGTAGTAAATAAACAAATGTGAACCTTTTAACGAGCTCAAACTAACAAATCATTAAAATGAATATCAAACGAGTCAAACTCGAGAACCATGAATCGAGTAATATATAACTTGAGCTCGAGCTCAAGTATTAAATGGTGGGTCAAGCTTGATCAACATGTAAAAAGCTCGAGCTAGACATACTAGGCTCTTTGAATCTGTGAAAAATATTTGAATTAGTTGGTTCACAAGAATGTTACTCGAGTCTGTTCGCAAGTTTTCAATCGAGTTATAGCAAAAGTTTGGATCCCTACAATAAGCAAATAAAGGGAATCATACCATTTAACGACCTTGAAGTTTAAGATCATTAAAATGAATATCAAACGAGTCAAGTTCAAGAACAATATTATCGAATAACACATTAATCAAGTTCAAACTAAATTATTAAATGACAGGTCAAGCTCGATCAATAAATTAAAAGTTCAAACCGAACTCAAACATCTTAATATTTAAACAAGCTGAGCCAGTACAATGAGGCCCAAAACATCTGGGCTTAGTATAAATGGACTTTTGAATTTATGAAGCATTCATTTTCTAATTCCCCTTCTCATTTCCTTTTTAATTTTTGTGAATTCAGGCTTAATAAAATATTCATAACCAGAGAAATGGCCCGGGCCCATAACCCGCCTACAGAAGTCCGGATCCGGGTATGGGCATCCCTCCAGTCTCTAGCTACAAAATTCAAATTTCAAACCACCCTCACATCACGTAAATAAATAGAAGCGGCAACGGTCACCATCCAGCTGTAAAATACCCAAAATATAAATTTCAAAATTCAAAAACATCTGAACCCTAGATTTTTTTTTTCAAGTAGGTATAGTTATAAATTCCCCCCATTTTCACCACACATCCAAAACTACCCATTTTCCTGTTCTTCTCTCCATTTGAAGCTTCGCCCGAATTCTCTTCAGATCTTAACGCGCAGAGAAAATGAGGGAGTGTATTTCAATCCACATCGGTCAGGCTGGTATCCAGGTCGGAAATGCTTGCTGGGAGCTCTACTGCCTCGAACATGGCATTCAGGTGAGATGCGATCTGTTTTTTTAATCTCCGGTTCTACGTTTTGATATTACGGATTTGGTTATTTTTGGTTTGATATTTCTAGATCTAGCGATGCTTCTGCATATTTTGATTGGATCTAGTTTTTGGAAATGCATATTGCGAATCGTTGTTGATCTGTTCCTAGTGTTACTAATCTGCTCGATTTGATATAATTTCTCTTCGTTTATGTTTCGGATAAGAATTTGCTTGATTTTGTTCGGTGAGATTGTGTAGGAATCATTTGTTCATATCATCCAGCTGAATAGAACTGCATTAGCCTACTATGGTTGAGTGATCGATACATTTGCTATGGTTGTTCACCATATTGTGCTAGTTTGATCGTAGATCTATGAAATCGAGCTAAAATATATGTTTCGAATCCGCGTTCCTGCTTGCTAACTTAGATGTGACCTTTCTAGAGCCACTGGCATGTGTGGATATTTTGTTGTTTGCTGCTTACGTTCTATTTTCTTTGGTTTCGCCGTTTCCTGTTTCATATAGGTTATTTGATCTGATTTATTCATCAGATTCAATACAGGTCATATTTTTTCTGCATTTAGCTTCTTAGTGTTGTTAATTCTCTTAATTTTATAATCATTCAGAAAGTAATATTTTGTTATTCACTTATTATTAAACATGCATGTGGCAGCCTGATGGACAAATGCCGGGTGACCATACCGTTGGCGGAGGTGATGACGCCTTCAACACCTTCTTCAGTGAAACTGGTGCTGGAAAGCATGTTCCACGCGCCGTGTTTGTTGATCTAGAGCCTACTGTGATTGATGAGGTCCGCACTGGAACCTACCGCCAGCTATTCCACCCCGAGCAACTTATCAGTGGGAAGGAAGATGCTGCAAACAACTTCGCCAGAGGCCATTACACAATTGGCAAGGAAATTGTTGATCTGTGCCTCGATAGGATCCGCAAGCTGGCTGATAACTGCACTGGTTTGCAAGGGTTCTTGGTGTTCCATGCTGTTGGTGGCGGAACTGGTTCGGGGCTTGGATCTCTGTTGCTCGAGAGGCTGTCAGTTGACTACGGGAAAAAGTCGAAGTTGGGCTTTACCATCTACCCTTCTCCTCAGGTTTCAACTGCTGTCGTAGAGCCCTACAACTCTGTGCTTTCGACCCATTCCCTTCTGGAGCACACTGACGTTGCTGTGCTTCTTGATAATGAGGCTATCTATGACATTTGCCGCAAATCCCTCGACATCGAGAGGCCGACATACACCAATTTGAACAGGCTTATTTCTCAGGTCATTAAATAGTTGGGTTCTGTAATTCATTATTCATACTCCATTGTCTAGTAATCAATCGAATTCTGACCTCTTGTTTCAATTTATGCCACCTGCAGGTTATCTCTTCTTTGACTGCTTCCCTGAGATTCGATGGTGCATTGAACGTCGACGTGAACGAGTTCCAAACCAACTTGGTCCCATACCCAAGAATCCACTTCATGCTTTCGTCCTACGCTCCAGTCATCTCAGCCGAGAAGGCTTACCACGAGCAGCTCTCCGTTGCCGAGATCACCAACACCGCTTTTGAGCCATCTTCCATGATGGTGAAGTGTGACCCTCGCCACGGCAAGTACATGGCCTGCTGTCTGATGTACAGAGGTGACGTTGTTCCCAAGGATGTCAACGCAGCTGTGGCTACTATCAAGACAAAGAGGACCATTCAGTTCGTGGACTGGTGCCCTACTGGGTTCAAGTGCGGTATCAACTACCAGCCACCCACTGTGGTTCCTGGTGGCGACCTTGCTAAGGTGCAGAGAGCTGTTTGCATGATCTCAAACTCCACCAGCGTTGCTGAGGTGTTCTCAAGGATCGACCACAAGTTCGATCTCATGTACGCGAAGCGTGCCTTCGTGCACTGGTATGTGGGTGAGGGTATGGAGGAAGGAGAGTTCTCCGAAGCTAGGGAAGATTTGGCTGCCCTTGAGAAGGATTATGAAGAAGTTGGTGCTGAGTCTGCTGAAGGGGAAGATGATGAAAATGATGAGTATTAATTAGGTCATTTGTGTTAGGAACCAATGGGCTCATAGGTCTAGATTTTTAATGTTGTTACTTTTATGTTTCTCTTCAACTTTTTTGATGTTGAATCATATTATGGAGTTGATGGCTGGAAATATACAATGCCTTTTCGTTTCTTAATTGAGTACTATTTTCGATTATATTTTAAGATCACGAAGAGATAAAGAGATATTTAAGGCCCAGACAGAGCAAATACACAGTTGCAAAACTCACATTTTCAAGCGATTGATTGGAGAATAAAATAACTCTATAGTATTCATTTCACTTGCGCTTTTACAATAAATACGTCTCTACCATAACTATATACTCTAAGTAACTGTAATAAATTATTTACTTCAATTTAAAAAAGAAATTAAAAAATCAATCGCTCTCATAAATGTTCATATCCTCAGTTGCCGACTCATCGTCTGCGGCGTCGTCATCTTCACTCTCGTCCGTACCCGCGTCCATATCCACATCCGCTTCCGGATCCGGACCCGTGCCCGTCCTTCTCCGCGAGAGAAACACGTGAACTCTCCACCCTCCCCTCTCATCACTCACCTTCCTCAACTCCGCCGCCATAGTGAACCGGCAAATCGGGCACGATCCGTGGATCCCCAGCCACCTATCGATGCAATCCGAGTGAAACAGATGCCTGCACGGCATCTCCTTCACCTTCGATTCCTCGCCGCCGCTGACTTCAAACTCCGAGAGGCAGATCGCGCACTCGATCCCCGCTTCCTCCACCGCGACGCGCGGCAGCGACTCGATCGAGGTACGCGCGGCCGGCGGTGTCCCCTCCTTGAGCGGAATTTCGCGGAGGATCGACTCGATGTCGTAGGAGCCCTCGACAAGGGTTATCGATCGGGACGGTTGGTGCACGAACACCGCCACATCGCCGGGAGGGGAACCGGCCGCCTGCGGCATGCTGCGGATCCAGGGGAGTAGGAGCGCCGTAACGCCTCTCGTGGTCAGCTCCTCCAGCGACGGCGGAGACGACTCCGGACGAATTGGTGAAGACATATCCTTTTTTGCTTTTGAGTGTTTGAATTTGGTACAGTGAGAAATGGAGAAGCAATGATAGCGAGGCGGTGATATTATATAGAGAGTGGGGATGGCGGGGTTGGGCGGTAGAAGATTCTAGAAAATTTCTGAGAATTTAGCTTAATTATTAATTAGTTTTGCAAGGAACCCAAATTATATCCAATTATTTATATATGTAATGTAAAATATTCCATCATAGTCCATAGATGAGGTTTTTTTCTTTTTTTTTTTCTGATAAATAAAACTATAAAATGAACCAAAATTTTGGGTACTTAAAAATTGGCCCAAATCAAGCTAGAGCCCTAAAATTAACCTAAATATTATAATTAGGGACTGTTTATTAAATATGAAGGATTAATTAGATTAATCCGTTCTCTTGGAATAATTTTTTATTGTGACGTCAATCACGAGTTTTGGGATATTCTATAAATATAATCTCAATTAGTAAAATTAGATAAACCATAGTAAAAAATGAATATTTAAAAGGAAGAACTAGAATAATTTATAGAGGTTTTAATTAGTACCAGATTCTGGTTACTAAATAAACGATAAATTAATCGGTTATAATTTTTCTAAAATTTGAAAATTAACTATACCGATTTATATTATTTATCAAAAATATAATGCTAATTTTATCGTTTATGTCGAGTATTCGATTTCATAATGTTCTCCTTTGAACTTCGATTGATTAATCGAAACCGGACAGATTAGGATTAAAAACCGTAATAATCTGAACCACAAAATTCTTAAACCGACAAATAGTTAGAAAAGCATAAATCCCAAAAATCCAACTTTTTTTTCCAGATTCTGGAAAAGGCAAATATCGTACAGTACAAGGTTATATATGCAGTGCGTGAATTCTACAACAGAAAACAAATATATTATATATATATATATATATATATTCCATTTCCACCCCATTTCCGATTGAGTAGTCCTCTCCATCCAGCTATATTGCAGCTGCCACCACGCTACGGTTGGTGAATTTCCACCTGGTTTTCGTTTGCGCAGCGAAAAGCCAGTTCACAATGGATTTCTCCTTCGATATTTTGCAAGTCTACCGGCAGTACTGCGGTAAATTCGTCGCTTTTTTCGTTTTGATTTACCTTTTCTTTTGTGGGTTTTTGTTGTAAGTGGCAGTTCTTGGATTGGATTTTGGTGTTAAGTTGTTCATGAGTTCTGGGTTCTTCCAGTGTGGATTTGTTAATGTGGGTTTGCAAATTTGTTAGAAAGAAGTTGATGAAATTAGCGTAATAGTTGGTGGGGTGAAGGAATTAAGTAGTTTTGATGGAGAATTGACTCCAAGAAGATGGTAAGTAGTGCAAAGACACGATTTTTTTGCAGTAGTGAAGCTTGAAAAGGGTGAAATTTTGGGAATGTGAATGTGATTGAAATGTTAGCATAGATTCTGGTTGATACTTTGATTGCTTTTTCTGCTTAGGTTTTGAACTGTGTTGTAACAAATTGGACTTTGCTTCTATGTTAGATGTTATATCGAGGGGGATTTCGAAGAACTGGGATGGTTGTGGTCCAGATGATGAGTTGCAGAGGGCAAGAGCCTTTAGAGAGGAGTTGGCACAGCTGTTGAAGTTGGTGGAGTCGAAAATCGGCACAAGGTAGCTAATTCGTGAAGAGAAACGAAAGAAAAAGAGGGAATTCACATTGAGTTTACGTTGTTAAGTTACTAACTTGAGTTTTAACTAAGAAGATGAGAGTTGGGGTGTAATTTGTTACTAGTTTCGGAATTCTATCCCGCGATCTGATTTGTTTGTGTAATGTGGACGCCGGATCTACTTGGTTCTTTCTTTCTTTCACATTGTGTTACCGCTTTGAAGAGCTTTAGTCAATTTGTGATTCTTCCAAAGCTTTGTATACTAAATGATTACTTAGAGGAAGAATTATACTAAGAGAACTGAAAATTTTCGTGTTCTGCTGCAGTGTTTTGATTCTTGATGAAGTAGCCAAGCTGATGTCGAATCTAGACTTGACGGTGAGGTGCCATCTTTAGTTACTTCTGGCTCCTCCACTGTATGATTTTTAAATATGTTGATTGCTGATATCTCAAGATGCTTTTTCACGTTGCAGGCGAAGTATTCAGAATTCTCACGCTTTTATGATTTTGTGTTCTTTATTTGTCGGGAAGACAGCCAAAAAAGTATCAGTAAGTCGATGGACCAGTTTTAGAGTTCTATAGTACGTGCCATTAATATCTACGACGACTAGTAATCACGCGAGCTTTTTCCAGCTGTAGGCATGGCTATTATGGCATGGAGATTAGTCTTGAATGGAAGGTTTCGTCTAATTAATCATTGGTGCAGCTTTGTGCAGGTGAGTTTCTTGCCATTTTGGGCTTCAAGTTCGATTCTTGAAGAGGAATCGTGACTTTCTATGTTTAACATCCACGCTCCTAATCACCAGAAGAATCAACGGTATAATATATCCGAGGATACGTGGCGACAAGTTTTAGCATTTAGTCGATGCGTCCATGAAAATCTTGAAGGTTACGATCCAGAAGGTATTGTATTGTCTTCATGTTCATCATTCGTACGTATTTTATCGTTGGGATTGCTACGTGGCCTTGAGTTATTACAAGTATTGTTTTCTCATGTGCTCTGATCGTTTCTTGATTATGTTCATCAGGAGCGTGGCCGGTACTAATCGATGACTTTGTAGAATACATGTACAGGTACGGTATCTCAATGACTATACATATATGAACATTACTATATTTAGTGACATACTTTACAATGCAGGATTAGGGGAACCCCTCGTGATTTATTCTGCAACTGCGATAACTCGGAACCCCAACAAGGCGAGATCACATCGTCCGGTATTGTTCATAACGATATATTTGTATTCTGTATTTTGCTCATTCGTTACCGTTTACTCCTAAACCTATCGCACATTAGGTTTGAAAAGCTTCCTCGGTTCGAAGAGGAGGTTCTGCAACGACACCCCTCAGACTTGGCTGGATAGCTACACGAGTTCCAAGAAACGACAAATCTATATTGTAGAGAACTCGGTGAAATGGGGGCAGTAGAATCAGAGCACGTTGGAGTGTGCGGAATCTCGTGTTCTATCGAGGGCTGCCTGTCGAAGTGATTTGCAGGACTTCTATCGGGCCATTCGTGTTTCGAGCGCGATGGAAGATGGAAGAGTTCTGTTCACATAGATTGCCTATCTGCTACATAGGGTTCGGAACAAATGATCAGGGGTGAGAAAAATCCGAACCAAATTAATCGTACCAAATTTTTTAGTTCATGACATTTCCGGTCATCCTATTATGGTTCTGTTAGGTTTGGTTTTGGGGTCAAAAATTTGACCCTAAACCGAATTTATGATTTTGTTTATTTCTTTTGGTTGTTGATTACTTCATACTTAAAATCAATAGTTGTATTTTAATGATTCTTACACAGCTATTATTGGGGATGTAAATAAATCGAATAGAAAGAAATACCTAAGAAAATGCTTATATCTGAATGTGGAGCAAAGCCATCATCACCTACTTATCCTTACCTACATTACGAGGACTTCCTCTTAGTTCCGAGCCAAGCCGCGTCGTCCCACGAAAGATCGCGGGACATGCCTCGTCTCTGCAGACCCTCCCAGCATTCCTTGTTAAAAGATCGAACGGCATGGAGCTCTCCGGCTCTGGTGGGGAATGATTTCATCGACGCCATTAAAGTGTTCGATGATTTTCCAAGAGAATTAAGAATCTGTGTAATGAGGCTCAGTGAAGATAAACCTCAGGCTTTATAAACATGTGTGGGCTTGCGATTGAGATCAAGGGAATGCCATTGCCATGAAGAAAAAAGCCACGAGGAATTAGATTGGCGATGATGACTCGATCGAGGTGGGACCCAATGAGCTAATTATCATATTAGCTGCAATTTGAGGTGGAACTGAAATCGAACCCAACTTAATCTGAGTAATTTCAAATCCAAGCATTGCTAGCTTAAAAAATTGAAAGCTCGCAATTCGTTTCTATAAATAAAAATGTCGTTCGAATTTGATTTATTTATTATTTAATTTAGTAATATATCTATCATTATTAAAATAAAAAATTAATTCAATTTTTATTTATTGTACTGAATTTGATCCAAACGAGAAGAAGTCGGGAACCGATTTTGAAGGTTAGAAATTGCAATGTTGGGGAAGCACGTGTTCCACGTTTTTGATTTCCACATGATTAAATAATTATTACATATATGTAAGAACTTGTGATCTAAAAAATTTAGTCCGTTACTATAAACGTTGAATCGTTCTCTTTGTCGTTATGGAATTTTAGAGACACGTGGCAAGTGCAGCGGCGAAATGTATAAAAATTAGGATACTTTTCAGATTAAAGAATAATCATGTGGAAAATATAAAAACCGAAAGATTCAAATTTTAGAGTGAAGGAAGTGGCGGTGAGCTGAAGGTGATGAATGGAGATGCTGTGAGCAGGCTAAGCTCGTGTTCTTCATTCAAGCAGCTTCTGCAGATTCACACCCAGATAATTATATCCGGACTCCATTGCAGTTCCTGCATCGCTGACAAGATCATTCAGTTGTGCACTTCCGATTCAATTAGGGCAAAATCCAAGATCGATTGTGTAAAGCACGCTCACCGTGTTGCTAATTTCAATCAAAAGTTGGAATCTTCGTCATGGAACAGTGTGGTAAAGGCCTACGCCACTAATTCCTCCTCGCAACGAGAAGCGATTGGGGCTTTTCTTCATATGAGGCGGTTGGGGGTTGGGCCTAATGAGTATACTTTCCCTTACGTGTTGAAGTCATGCGCTTCGTTTTCCGGAATGAACGAGGGTAGGCAGGTTCATGGGGATGCCTTGAAGCATGGGTATCATCTCAATGTGTATGTGCAGAACACTCTGATTGATTTATATGGCTCGTGTAAGAAGCTTAAGGATGCGTATAAGGTGTTCGACGAAATGTCTCACAGAACTCGTGTTTCGTGGAATACGATGATTTCGGTTTATGTGCAGTGTGGCTGGTTTTATGACTCGGTGGAGCTCTTTTTCAAGATGAGAGGGAGTGGGTTTTCTGCGGACGAGACGACGATGGTGATTGTGCTCTCGGCTTGTGCGGAGATGGGGAATCTGAGCTTGGGGAAGTTGGGGCATTCTCTGGTGATTGGGAATGGTTTGGCTGTGAACTGTAAGTTGGGAACTGCTCTCGTCGACATGTACGGGAAGTGCGGGGATGTTAGTTATGCTAGATCAGTTTTCGATGCGATGGTTGATAGGAACATCTGGACTTGGAGCTCTATGATTGTCGGGTATGCGCGGCACGGGTTTGCAAGGCAGGCCCTCGATATTTTCACAGAGATGAAGCACCATTCGATCAAGCCTAATCACGTGACGTTTCTTGGAGTCCTCTGCGCGTGCAGCCATGGCGGGTTGGTGGAGGATGGGAAGCGTTATTTCAAAGAGATGGAGCGAGTGTTTGGAATCAAACCCACCATGGTACATTACGGTGCGATGGTTGACATGTTGAGCCGTGCCGGTCTTCTTGAACAAGCTTATGATTTTATACTGAGCATGCCCATTGAGGCTGACTGTGCTCTGTGGAGGGCATTGCTGAGTTCCTGCAACATCCACGATGTTAATGACCGCAGTGGGGTGAGTGAGAAGGTGAAGGAGAAGCTAATCGAGCTAGAGCCAAAGAGGAGTGGGAACCTTGTGATGATTGCAAACGGTTATGCTGAGATGGGACTGTGGGAGAAAGCAGAGACTCTTAGGAACAAAATGAGAGACAAAGGGTTGAAGAAGATAGCTGGAGAGAGCTGTATACAGATAGCAGGTAACACTTTACGATTCGTTTCTAGTGCAGATTCTTTCTTTGCGTGTGACGATGCATTTTCGTTACTTAACATACTTAACTTGGATATGAAGATGATCTTGTTTGAATAAAGCGTGTTTTCGTGTGACGATGCATTTCAGTTATATCGATATGGAGCCATAGACGAGTCATAGGAGTACTGAGGTAGTATAAATCATGCAAATCTAACCTCTTTATTAATGATATCTGCATCAAATGCATACTAAGGTATCACTAAAGGCTATGGATTATCTGAGATAGGGAAATATAAGTACCGAGTACAAGGATAACGAGCCCCGTTGGCACAATGGCACATATAATAAGCAATTCGAAACCGATCTTTCTATAAGCCTCTGAGATCTTCAAGTAGCATATGCATGGAAGCAATATGCTTCCTGTCACACTAAAAAAGGCTCCAGTAAGTGACATTAGGTATCCGAAATGCGGTAGGGCCACAGCTACGAGAACATTGATTCCGAGCAGGATAGTTCTTAGCAATAATCTGTAGAATCTCCTCTTACAGTGAGATTGAAAACGGGTTTCAATCATATCGACTAATGGCTTTAGCAGCAGAGCGAATCTGGCTATAGGATTGATTACAGCAGTAACAATCGCCACTTTAGAGCTAATACTGTTTGCTGGAAGACTCAATGTTATCTGTGATTTTACTTCCGAACCGAACATTAGGTAGCCCATAGTCGCCATCGAAACATAGGCTGTTGTACTGAACAGAAAGCCAACGACCAGAACCTGTCAAAATCATTACATGGAATCTATAATTGAGCAAGTGAATCAAGTTTAGAATCTCAAACTACTTAGTTTACCAATCGGAACTGTCCTCGATTCCGACTCGATGTATACAGAGTGGGGAAAGCTACATGAGCTTGATAACACATAGTATATAAGCTGCAAGCTGTAGGCAGTCCTCTCCAGTTTATAAGCACTCCCTTCTTACGAAACCCGATACCATCAAATAGGCCTGACCATAAAACTGATCCCAGTATGACCATATAAGCTAAGACACCAATGGAGGATATGTAAGAGAGATTGTCCATCTTATCTATCCAAAGAGTAGGTAGTATAATCAGGGAGATTAGTACGACAAAACTTCGTTGCCCTCCAATTTGGATACCGTGGATGTTTGTTTCCAGATTTGGTAATAATTTCTGTAGATTATCTCCAGTTAATATTAGAAAACCTACAGCCACTAAGAAAAGTTGAAGTTGAATGGAAACAGAGATGAGTATTCTTCCCTTTCCACCAAAGGCCTTGTCACCAATATCGGGATAGCTTGTTATCCTCGGATCAACGTCCATACATCTTTTGATCAACAACCCTGTATAGAAGCTTGCACCAGCAATGACGAACAGAAGTATAAGGCTTAACCAACCTCCAGAGGATAGAGCATATGGTATCGACATAATCCCGATGCCTAATTTTTTTTGACAAGAATTTGTTATTGAGGGAATCATAGTGCTTATATTAGAGAAACCACGAGAGTGAGAACAAGAGACTATACCTGCAAGGGTGTTGACAGCATTGAAAGTTGTCTTGCAAAATGAGGTTTTCCCCGATGACTCATTCACTAGTTGACCTCTCTCAGATTCGACCACACCACGAACCGAAAGACTGTCATTTTCTTCAACTAGCATTTGAAGTTTCTTGTGTGAGAATTAGATGAAACAGAAGCAGCCAAGTATGTTTTACTCTTTTTCTTTCGTTTTTCGGAGTTCGTATGTGTCTTAGGCTTGGTTTCTTATCCTCATATAGGGTGAGTTTGAAACTAGAAGAGCCTAAATCTCTATTTGGAAAGAAAACTAGTTCCATATTCATTTTATTTTTATAATTATCAAATTGGTAGTTTTTTAATCTTCATAAACTGTCCAAATTTATATAATACTTTCAAAAGAAGATAAACTTGAGGTATATTATGTCCAGTTCCATCATATTAGGTGTTTGGATCTCTAACTTTGTTTTTATTTGGGTTGTGATTACTGATTACTATACCCAGAAACTCGAGCCAACTAATATGCACTTCGGTTCGAGTTGTTTACAACCGTATTGTTAGAAACATTAAGTGTGAGTCTCTTCTTTACAAACTATATTGATAGAAACATTGGTGATATGATTATTGCTACCTAATTGCAAAATATTGCAACATGTGAAACAACCTTGGTAACTTTCATTATTAATCATAAATCATGCCTACTAATTAGGTAACAATAATGAAAACTCAATTTTAGCCTAATCTAAATAGTGTGTCATCTTCGGAAAGATGTCACACAGTTATACAACAAAATGTCTGGATTGCTAAATTTCTACCACATCTGAAGTTAAATTCTCCATAATTTGCACCAAAGAGGTGTAAGTGCCTAAAACAAACACAACAAACCCCATCACCAAAATAAGAGCAATGATCATCAATTCACAACCCAACTTCCTCCAACCCGCACATATCTTCAAGTAGCACAAACACGGCAGCATAATCGATGCCGTGACGCTCAAAAACGCCCCCACAAGTGCCATTAGGTCACCGAAAAACGGGATCGTTAGAGCCACAAACACACTACTCCCAACTAACGCGACTCTTGCAATCGATCTGCAAACAACCCTCTTCTCACCAACTGAATCCACAATCGGCTTCAGCATGAGCGCATACTTGGCAATGGGATTGAGGAGAGCAGTGTAGATCGCCACTTTCGAACTCAGTGTATTTGCTGGAAGATTCAATGTAATTTGAGATTGCAGTTCCGATCCGAACATTAGGTACCCGAGAATCGCCATCGACGCGTAGGTAACCGTGCAGAACGAGAAGCACAACAAGAGAACCTGCAATAACACAATTTGATCAATTTAGAAAATACTCCAAAATATGTAATTTTGACCAAAACGTTTATAAACCCTAATTTCACTGCCAATTAATTTAACTAATAAAGTAGTGCAATAACATACATACCGATGAAAATCGGGTCGGATCTTTCATGGAAGTGTACAAAGTGGGGAAAACCGGATGCGCACAATAGCAAAAGGCATACAAGCTTAAAGCAGTAGGCAATCCCTCCCAATTCAACAGCTCCCCTCTCTGCGAAAATCCGCCGTCGCCGGCGCCGGCGCCGCCCAATCCCGTCCACAAAACCGAACCCAGTATAACTACCGAAGCCACCACTCCGGTGGCGGAAACGTACGATAGAGTAGCCATGCTGTCTATCCACACCGTCGGCATCATCACGGCCGCCACCACCACCACCAGAGTCTCTCGGCCCCCCACCACCACTGCGCCGCCGCAGAGGCGGAGCTCCACGCTGGGAAGTAGGGTGTGGAGATTGTCCCCGGCTAGCATGAGGAAGCCGGTCGCCACAAGGAAGAGCTCGAGGTTCATGAAAACCGACACCACCGCCCTCCCCTTCGCCCCGAATGCCCGTTCCCCGATGTCCGGGTAGCTCCGGATGCCGTCATCCGCGTCCATGCACCGTCGGATCAACAATCCGGTGTAGAACGTGGCGATCGCGATTACCGGGAGGAGTATTAGGCTCAGCCACCCGCCGGTGGCAAGCGCGTACGGGACCGACAAAATCCCGACTCCTGAAAACCACTATTACCGTTAATACTGGTATTCGGATCGACTCATCTATTTACGAAATTGTTATCAGATTATTCAATTAAAAATAATAAATTAAGTGACAATCAAACTTCACGCGCCATAAAATATATAATAAGTCAATAGTAGTTAGTTAAGATGCATGCAGGACAAAATGAGTAATAATTTCCATACCAGAAAGAGAGTTCAAGCCATTGAAAGTGGTCTTGAAAAAAGAGGTAGTCCCTCTTGATTTTTCAAGATCATTGCATGGTTTATTGGTGTTTGTGTAGTGATTGACCAAAAAAGGAATGTTAAGAGAAACATCACTAGATTGATTGACATTCATTTTTCCAATTTCCAAGAGATGAAAATAGTTAGCTAGATTCTCAATTTGTGTTCAAACAATTGATATTGGATAATGAGTATATTCTTCTTCATATATATATAGAGAGAGAGAAATAGAACAAATTCCCAATTCATGAATAAGAAGGTGAACACGTTTTTTCATTTCTTAATGTCATTTTCTTTTGTAACTATCTTAGTTTTGGCACATTTATGTTCTTGGATGAAGAAACAGAAGGGAAATTGCTTACCCATCGTTAAATGAGTCGGGCAAACCTAGTCCGATTCTGTCTGATTTTAAAGTAAAGTCGTTAACGAAAGTATCAATATAACGATTATGCTCTAAAATAGTACTTCGTTCGTCCCACTAAGTTTGACACCTTTTTTTTTCTCAGCACGATTATTAAGGAGAATGTATAAAGTAGTGTAAGAGTGATAAAAGTGATAAGAATCTACACTTTTTTGAAGAGATAACTTTTATTCCTTCCGTCTCACTAAGCTTGGCGTATTCCTAAAATAGTAAAAGTTATCCCTTTAAAAATGTGTGGACCCTACCACCTTTATCACTCTTACACTACTTTATACACTCTTTTTAATAATCGTGCTCAAAAGTTTTGTGTCATGCTTATTGGGACGGAAGGAGTACTATTTTTAAAATGTGTCAAACTTACTGAGACATTACAATAAAGAAAATGTAAGTTTAGTGGGACATTGGGAATTTCAACTATTTATAACAAACTAAGACTCCTCGGGGGTGTTTGGTTGGAAAGATTATTTAGAATTTAGTTTTAGATTAATTATCATGGATTGTTCGGTTGGACGGATACGGCCCTGGATTCAATCTCGAGATAGATTAGTCATGGTTTGTGTGTCTTGACCTTACCCCTATGACTAAATTAATCTCGACTAATCTCGGACCAATTCAATTTCGAATAATCACGGGCTAATTCAGTCTTACTAACGGAACCTAATAAACTCGAACTATGGCTTAACAAGTCACACAAAATATTAAAATAAACAAAGTGTAACAATAAAAATAATAAACTTTAAATACTATAAACGAGTGGGCCAATGAAACAATAACAAGCCTAAATATTACTCACACGTTTTCCTCTTTTGGACCAATGAAACAATGACAAGCCTACATATTAACTCTACTTATTATTAATGAATTTGCAATAATTCAATTGCAAGTATTGGAAGGCCTAAATTAGATTGTGTTTGCTTTGTATATATAAGGAGTGGTAGTTAATTTATAGTTTAATTGTTTTGACATATGAAAAATCCAGATGAAATCCATTAATTCATATATTGACTTACTTATTATTATAATACACTGTATTAAATAAAAAATAAGTCAATATAAAAAAATCGAAAGGAATATTATATAATGTAAATATAATAAAAGGTTAAAAAGTTGTGTCACCGGAAAAATTTATATAAGTACCTAAGACAATTTGTGTGATAAACCAAATATTCCCTTTCAAATATTCATTAGATCTCAACCTAAATTATCTCAACGGGCCCACCAATATATACTACATTGTTCCAATAAACTTAACACATTTTATTATTTTAATACATTTATTTGAATATAAATTGTGTCATATTTATTGAAAGGGATGAAGTATATGATAATATCTTTTCAAATATTTATTATCACAACTCGATTTAAAATTTTAAATATGGTTTCAATACTTAACACGTTTTAAAGTGATTTTTGTGGGGAAGGCAAGTTAGGACCAAATCCCTTTAAATGTTAGTAGTATATACTAAGAATTGATTCCTCGTTTGTGGTCCATAGAAGAATTCCAAGGACGGTGTGTATGGATGAAATTTGGGTGGATATTATCCGTTCGATCCGAAATCGTATCCGATCGAGATTTAATTTGGGATGAAAAATTAGTATCTGGTCAAATTTGGATTCGAATTCGAAAATTTGAATTTGGATCCGGGATTTGATTCGGATTACATAATATCCGCTCGTATCAGAAATTTCCCGTATTTTGTTGGATATTATCAGCATAACAAATGTGGATATCCGAATTTTTTAAATATTTATTAATTATATTATATATATGTGTGTGTAACAATTTGATTTTAATTTAGTTGTTGAATGTTATTTTAAAATTTAATTATGAACGTGTGGAATTATATATATATATATATATATATATATATCACTACAAAAAACTAAATCTTTACCCTCACTATAATAATAATAATGTGAGCATATTGTCACACATAATATCACTTAAACTTTGTGTGAGCATATTGTCACTCATAATGTGTGAGCATATTGTCACACATAATTGTCACTTAAATTTTGCAACTACTTTTTGCCGATTTTGAATTATCGAATTATATTTTAAGATGCATATTTTATTCTTGGTAGATACTTTGTGTTTAATTCTTTAATTTATTTTGTACTTTCATAATCCTAAAAATTGTAATTTTTTTTTAATTGATACAATTCTTATAATTTGTATTATTTCTTTTATAAAATATTGTGTCAACAGTTTTTGTATGAAATATATTATCCGATTATATTTATTCGAATCCGACCCGGATCCGTACCATATCCGTCTCGTGTCCGTATCCCGAATAATTCGAAGTCATATCTGAATCTGACTTTTTCGTATCCAAATCTGAATCCGAGAAAAAAATATGAGTTAGAATATGAGACAAACACTACCGGTATCCAATCCGTTTTCACACCTAAGGTAAGTGATGACTGATGATTAATGCATGCTTATGTAGTTTGTTTCTAGGATATATTTCATTTATGTAATTATTTAAATTCCTAATTTTGCCAACTCAAATTAATTCAGTCACTCAATTTCATCTCAACCACATGATGAATTTTTTAATAGATTCAATGTATCATTGTTGTATTTTACACTTCACTTTGTATAATTATAAATTTATAATTTTAATTAATATTTATAAAATTAAAAATTATGATATAATGGTTCATCATTAATATTTATTCAAATTTGTGAAATATAAAAAGTTATATAACTCTTCTTTTAATTTATCAATCTTAGTACTACAAACAATTATGGATTAATATACCATACTAACCTATCTTCAAAGAAAAATAAATAAATAATTATTATAATACAAAAATAAAAAATTTAATCAATGGAATACTAAATTCAATTTTTCAAATTCCTAACTAAACTAATCCACACATTGAAGAATACTATAAATAATTATTTGTTCTACAAAATGAAAAATCATTACACAAACACCATTACAAAGGAATTAGATGATCAAAAATCTCCAACAAAGCTGTATAAGTACCAACCACAAGTACTAAACCTCCAACCAACACAATCCCACAAAGCAACACCAATTCAACCCCAAATCTTGTGTAAATCCCAGATATCTTCACATAGCACAAGCAAGGCAGGATAATAGAAGCCGTGACGCTCAAGAACGCACCGACGAGCGACATTAGATACCCGAAAAACGGGACGGCTAGGGCCACCAAAATGGTGCTCGCCACCAGCATCGTCCTGATCAACAAACCGAACCCTCTGCTATGGCACGACAAGAATCGACTCTCGAGAGCATCCACAATGGGACTCACCATCAAAGCGTACTTAGCTAGTGGATTCACCAATGTAGTGTAGATGGCGACTTTGGAACTGATCTTATTCGTCGGAAGATTCAACGTTACCTGCGACTCCACATTCGAACCGAACATCAGATAGCCTAACACCGCCATCGATGCATAGCTCAACGTGCACACGACAAAGCAGACGAGCAGAACCTGCAGTCGCTATCACAAGTTAGAATCAATGACAGCTAGGGTTACGTTCTCCGGGGAGCGACTCCAACCATTAAAATAATAAAACACAATCTCTAACCACAAATGTAGTGACATATCACTACATTTATGGCTAATATTTGTCTTTCACTACTTTTTTGGCTCGTTTTGGATATCAACACTTTCTAGAAACATCAAGATTACCTTAGAGAACTTCTTCTGATCCTTCATGGAAGTGTACAACGTCGGAAAAACCGGATGAGCGCAGTAGCAGAAGGCGTAAAGACTTATCGCAGTCGGGATTCCTCTGCAGTTCAACAGAGTGCCCTTCTCGTGAAACCCGACGCCATCGAACACCGCGGACCACAGAATAGAAGCAATGAGGACGAAAGAAGCTACAACTCCGGTGGCTGATATGTAAGAAAGAACAGTCATATTATCAAGCCAGACAGTGGGAAGCACGACGAGGCCGACGATCAGAATGATCCATTGCTTTCCACTTATGAAAGCTCCTCCGCCTCCTCCGAAGCTAGGAACCAGGTTGTGCAAATTATCACCCTCAAGAATCAAGAAACCGGTGGCGACGAGGTATAGCTCGATGTTCATGGCTACGGAGGCGAGGAGGCGGCCTTTGGGGCCGAAAGCTCGTTGGCCTATGTCGGGATAGCTGCGGATGTTGGTGTCAAGATCCATGCATCTTTTGATGAGCAGAGATGTGTAGAATGTGCAGAAAGCAATGAGGAAGAGAAGCATTAAGCTTAACCAACCCCCTGAGGATAGTGCATAGGGTACTGATAATATTCCTACACCTATTTCATTCCAAAAAAAATATGCTTAAAACATATGAATTCTATCTTAAATCAAGACACAAATTAGCCCTTCGAACAATTTTTGTTGTGAACACTTGTAATGAAATATATTATAATGTAATAAATAATAATTAATCGTTTATTTGAAAAGTTTAAAATTAAAAAAAAAATAGGTGGAATAAATTCTTAGTATTATATAATAATTTAATAACTATATTACCATAAAGAGATGTATTAAGTAAAATTAATTTTATAAAAATGCATACTGTTATAATTAAAATAGATTGATAGATGCAGTTTGGTCTAACCTCGTACTGATCTACATAAAGTATTCCAAAATAATTATTCATTCATTATTGAGGAGTTAATTATGATTACCGATGATAACAACATGTCTACTTCAATTTTTTTGTAAAATTTGTGGATAATAATATAAAGTGGGACGAACTTACGTCTCTTATTTTACCACGACAACACAAGCCACGTGTACAATGATTATCGATCTATGTAAACATTAACAGGCAACAGTCTTTATCTAAAAACACCTTATGCTGTCATTTTTGTCCATACTTTATTAATGATTGATTACTTATTGTCCTATGCTTAATCCTATTGTAGATTAGTGCTTCTTGGACTAAACCGATTATGACATATATAAGTAGATGATCTATACTTTGATGCAACATGGGTTGAAGGTGATAATGTTGGGAATATTTAATTGAATTAAATTATTTTTTTTACCTAATTTCAAAAGAAAAGACCAGATGCAGACTTTCTGAAAATTGAGGAAATCTAGTTTCATGAATCTAAATATTGCAATTCATGACGTGGGATTGTCACTCTTGTCGGCAGGCGCAGATTTAATTTCCTAATTACTTTGTGACTGAAAAAGGATTATCCAAAATTGGACTTATAGTTAATTTAACAAAATAGGTAATATAAATCTAAGTGCGTTGTATTTAATGTCCCACTTTTATAGTATCTCTTTGAAATTAAAAAATATATTCTATTTTTTTGATTTTTTTCATACTAAAACTCAATTAAAATGATATTAAAATTTTAAAATAATTATAGACTCTGATTGAATGTGATAAAGTTAAACTAAAGTATCAAAGACTAAAATATAATAACATGACAATAAATTCCATTTGAAATTCAATGATGAAATTACTAGCACTGAAAAATATATATGGTAATCTAAAATTATCAAGGAAAAAATATATATAAAGTATTTCATTAATTAACAAATTTATTGTGGATAGGGGTGAAGAAGTAGAATTAGTATAGTCATTAAGAAAATTTTAAAAAAGAAATACGTTATCCATATGAATATGAATACATACAACGATACTCGAATGGATAAACAAAAGGATTTTTTTTTGAATAATAATCTCGTTTTTTTCAGATAATATTGAATGAAAACAATTTATTTATCTTAAAGGATAAAACAGCCACATGTGTAGTCACTGAAGTGTATCTATTCACGTACAGATATTCGAGAACAATAAACAATAAATGAGACAAAAATGGGATATGAATATATTATTATATAATAAAGAGAATAACTTCCTCTCCTAATAAAAATATCACCATAAAAATTAATTAAACAATTCAGAAATTACAAATAAAATAAATAGATAAAAACCTGATAGAGCATTGAGGCCGTTGAAGCAGGTTCTGAAGAAAGAGGTGGTGCCGGAAGCCGAGTGGCGGCAGCGGCGGAGGTTGCGGCTGCGGTGGCCGGATTCCGCCGCTGCAGTACCGTCATTGCTCACTAAAAGCGGTGCTCCGATAGAAAGGTCGCCGCCGCCGCCGCCTACCTCGGGATTCATCGGGAAATTGAGGGGTTTTCGTGTGTGTGTGTGAAATGGTGTGTTTTATCGGTGCATATTTGAGAAAGCCTCATAAAGAGCGACGCTTATATATAGGGTTTATCAATTTATATGTCGGGTTAATTTAGTCTAAACACATAAAATTTTCATAACTTACCATTTTTTTTCTCCTAATTTATCCAAAATTTGTTTTAAATAAATATATTAACTTTATAAAAAAATAATTTCCTACAAAATTAGAAAGTCATATTTGAAAATTTTTAAATAATATATAAATTTGTAATTCAATTTTTACGATTTAAAATATAAGTAAAAAAATATGTCAATATATTCAAGTCGTGCCTTGCATTTCGATTTTACTAAAATTTAATTTTACCTGAAATTTAAAAATGTTTGAAAGTTTAAATTATTACAAAATAAACACATTTCCATTTTATAGCCGTTTTAATTATTTAAATTTAAATTTTCTGGGTTGTAATTACTCCCAATTAATTAATTAATCCAATAATGAGAAGTAGAAAGGCTGAAATTTAGTAGGTAAGGAAAGGCAGTATGCACAATTTTAACTTACCATTCTTACCACTTCACTGTTTGGGATAGGGATAATTTAATTTTACACTAGCGACTGAAAATAATGAATCAACATACGACTCACTATAATTTTTTAATTATTATTTAATATTAAATAATATTAAAATATATACTAATCAATCAATTTTAATCAGAAATAATAATTAATAAACATTTTATTAAAATTATAGTATTTATTTACGAATCATGTCACATCGTTTGTGGACACATTAATCTCGCTCATTACGCGTGGGAGATCGTTTTCGATATGATATAGTATTAATTACAAATTTAGAAGAGAAGACCTAAATGCATATCAACCATATGTTAATCTATATACCAACTAAAACTTGCCTTTTTTATATTGTGATTCGGTTAGTATGATTATAATAGCCCGTGATTATCCGAGATTAATTTGGCCCGTAATTAGTCGAGACTATTTTTGTCATAGGGGTGAGGCCAAGACAAATAAGTCCAGACTAATCCTACGTGGCCCAGTCTTGAGATTGAATCATCGGCCCTATACATCTAACCAAACGCTTCATAATAATTAATACGTGACTAAATCACGGATAGTCCATCCAACCGAACACCCCCTAATGAACCAACTGCACAACCATATTTCTTATATTAATCTTATTTAATTCGTTTAGGGTTAGGACTTGTAGCCTAACAAATTTAATGTGTATTTTTAAGTATTGTTAATGTGTTCGTTTATTAATTAATTACTTGTTTATATTAGAACGTAAATATATGAATTTAGCGTGACAGGATCAATGGGACCATTAGCCTCGTGACTGTCTATATATTATCTCGTGAGTTTGTACAATCTAAATCACTCAAATATAAACAAATTATTAAAACGTATTTAAATAAAGAAAAGATTGTACATTCCTTTTATATATATCAACTACCTTCACTCATATTATTTACTTACAATAATGTGTGACATTTCCTAACTTGTACTAAGTTCATTAAAACTTATATATTGAACACACCAAATTGTACTTCTTTTACATGAGACGGAGAATATTATAAATCTAGTTTTGATTCCATTTAAGATTTAGGTTTTAATTAAAAGGAAAATGACAAAATCTTATATCTGGTCCATTACTCAATTGGACCAGATGTACGTAGAGGTGTACACCAATCGAATAATTTAGAAATTATGTTTGGTGTTTGACTTAATAAAAATTTGTTCATTTGTTAGAGTTCAAAAAAAAAAATCACGCTAAACTCAAGTATGATAGTATTTAGTTCAAATAGTTCGTGAATAATCAAGTAATATAACAAACAAGCCTTTTAATTGACGACCTCATATCGGATACTTACACAACTCTTGTAGAGTTCAAATTCGATTTATAGTTATCGAGCTAAACTCGAGTTTAGTTCACAAAGCTTGAAACGAGCTCGAATAGAATTTGAACCATCAAATTTTCAAATGAATCGAATTCGGATATCACAGTTTGCTTGTACATTTTTTTTATTATTTCACATTTTACTATATTACATTACATTTATATTATGTTGAACTTTTTTATTTTTTTTTATCGATAAATCAAATTCATACGCATGGGTTGATAATATTGAATTAGCACTCTATAAACGAGTAGAGTAGGAAATGATTGGTCTTATCTAAATTTGACTTCCTCTATTTATTAAAATTTAAATTTCATATTATTTTAATTAAACCTCACTTGAATAACATGGTATGGTATGTTTTCACATCATTCCCCTATTTTTTTTTATATATTTTATTATTATAATTTAATTTCAATACTCGTGTTTATTGTACAAATGTGTTTGTGATCGAAGATTATTAATTTGGAGACTATAATATATAATTCACTTTCAATTTTAACGTGTAGTGACAGGCAAGTTTATACTTATCTTTGTATAAAATTAAAAAACAAAATAAAGATACCTAAAATATTATTTTATGTGCTTTATGTTGTAATGTCATATCTCAGTTGCTGTACAAAACATGAACACGTTTGTTTTCAATAAATATAGACAAATATTTTACCTTTTCTTTTGTTGTAATATTATCAATAAAATTGAAAGAAAATCTTGTATTATTCTTCTTGGATGCTCTCTCTTTTGAAATTTTAGACGTGGAGGAATGTGCTAAATTGATCGAGAAATTTAATTGATTGTTATCTCCACAAACTTTGAAAATCATTTAATCATATAATCGAAAATCCAAGAAGACAAGTTAACTAAATTAGAAAAAAAAAAAAAAAACACTATTTGTTTTAAAAATATTCGGTAAATTATTTATTTATAAAATATTTCATCTGTCCCCTTAAAATGTAAAAACCACTTTATAAGTATTTATAAAATTAATCAACTTATTAAATATAAAAATTATTTTTTTTTACACAAGTTGGAATTCAATCTATTTATATGAGAAGATATAGAAAACCCCATTAATTTTTCAAACTAAAGTAGCTTCTTGAATTAAAGTCGAGTTTTATTATCGTCAATTTATCTCGGCCCATTTGAGTTTTAGTGGGCCGACTAACAGATCAAGCCCATTAAGAGAAAACTTTAAGGCCCAAAACATATTTCCCTTTCCCTTTATTATTTTTTCTCTCTCACTTAATTTTCTTTTTATTTTCAAAATTTTTAATCAATTTTATTTTTTTGCAATTACAAATTTTCTTTTATCGACCACCGCGCGGAAGTGGCGTGTTTCGAAAAAAATGCTCCTTCCGTCCCATTTTTTCATGGCTCTATTTGACCAAAACTGTGAGTGTTTTATTAATTTTTTGGTCTTAAATAATGGGACAAATGATACTCCAGAAACACACGATTTCCGTTTATTCTTAGAAAATAATATAACACGCAATCTTTAAATAAATATCTTGTGTTTTGAAAAATATATATATATATAGTACACGATCTTCATGTGAAGATAATACATTTTTGACAAAATAATATTTTATTTGTCACGTTATTTATATTTTATTTTGATTAAAATTATAAGAATTTTTTTGTCAAAAAATGATATAAATAGAAAAACAAAAAGAGTATAATAAAACGTAAAATTGCTACTACTATTATAGAGTATAGGCTGCGTTTGGTTGCTATGATGAAGCCTCATAATATTATTAATAAGAGTTCATCTGTTGTTTGGTAAGACATATTATTAATAAGAAGGGCCCGACATAAAATTGAAGCCCGTCCTTATTTCACTGTTAGATGTCTAATATTTATCCAACCAATTTGGTCTAATAATTTATGATGATTGCACAGTAACTCCACATAACTTTCACTTTCATCGACAAACGGGAATTCTTACATCTCACACAAAGAACAAAACAACTGCTAGGGTTCATTCCTATTCTGTTGGTTGGG